>WEIS01088465.1:1525-15309 GCA_013389965.1 Todus mexicanus | reverse complement strand
GGCTGAAAACTGAAGCATAGCCAAAAATATTCCTGGTTTTCAATCTCATCTGAAAAGTTTTTGAAATCTAAATACAGATATCATGATTTTGGAATAATGCTCCTTTTTATTTTTTCCCTGTGGCAGTCTCATTAGCTATCAGCATAATGCATACAACACACAACAACATTTGTTGTATGAATCTACAGCAAGAAGGGTTAGATACTTAAAAAGAATAACACCATTGTATTTTTCCTTTGACAGTTGTAAGAATTTTGGTTGCATTCATGGGAGATCACTGAACATGTTTTTATAAGAAATTGGAATTATAACGCATGCAGGTAAGAAGCAGTCAACAGTTCGGAGGTGTTAGCAAACACAAGGCAGGTGGCTACGATGGATGGAAAAGGGATTGCGAGGAAACAGTAACACAATATAAACACTGTGATGGGCCTTCCTATGCCCACTGCCATCGCACCTGCAAGACTGGACTCAACTTCATTGTCTTCTCTTGGTTTGCTTTCCTTTTTTAAGAAAATACTCCCTCTCCCTTTCTCCCACCTCTTAAATAATAACAATTAAAAAAAAAATCAATCCCATAACCCTGAGACTTTTTAAGACTATAACTCAGAAAAGTCCTAAATTTTTCAGTTGAGTAGGAAAACAGTACCCCAGTCAATTACATGACTTACTAGTTTCAAAACTAGGATTAGGTGTGGGGATTTGTGCATTTGTAAATATAACTATGGTAAAATATAACTGTAACAAAATACAACTATAGTAGGGTAGAATATAAAAAGGTGTTTCAAGTATTAGAGTTTTGCATGAGACTTCCTGTGAAAATTTTGACAATGCTGTACCAGTATAATATCTGACACATTCCAGCAAGCCACAACACCTTAGTTGTCATACAAGGAATAAAAATATTAAATATGTGAACAGTTAGCACAGTAGTAAAACCCCAAGTTAGGTTGTTTAGTAATATAAAAATGGAAAATCCAAGCTCGATGATTTATTAATTTGTCTTCATCAAATTTCCGTCAGAATTGTGGTTATATAATGAAACGTATGTGCTTGTTATGATACAAAAATATTTTACTAACAGTAAATACAACAATAAATGCAGTCATGTAAGTAGTTATGCTTTTGACTGTCTTAACTTCAAGATTGTTACATGTCAGCAACAATTACATGGTATACTCATTTATTTTCCTATGTTAAAGAATATGCAGTCGACTTTGAATGACATTAACAAGCCTAAAAGCTTGTTCAAGCTTTCAAAATATTTCAAAATATTAAAATGCTCAGTTCTCACAGTTTTAAAAATAGAAATTCAAGAACATTTGGGGTTTCCATTGAAAATAGTTGTTCTAATATATACAGTGATGTTACTAGATAATTATGTAATTTAAAATGTAGTTCAGAATCTGAACTAACCTGCCCCCTCTCTAATCCATGATTCAAAGATGTTGGATGTTAAAAGAATTTCGTTAGCTGAAGCAATGTCATACTGATTGAGTGTAATAGGTTTTTTTGCAATTTCTTAGATGTTTAATCAAACTGGGAGCTCCCAAGGGCATAGAAGGTTCCCGTTCTATCCTCTTGGTAGTGGACACCACAGCAAGATCTCTTCACTGAACCAGGCAATCATTCACAACATGTATTTTATGTGGGTGTCTGAAATGGTATAGTGCTGAAAAATCCCGATTGCTCATTCGTTGATTTCCACTCCAGGGTTTTACAGTTATCAGTGGTAAGGGGCATGGAGCAGCTGTGGCACAGTGTGGGGCCAAGGGTATTGCAGAGATGGGTCTCTGCTTCTTCATGCTTGTATTCGCCTTTTTCTCCCTCTCTCTGCCTTTCTGCTTCTTGCACTCCTGAATACATATCTTACACACAGAAATAAAGTTTTGTCACATTGTACTTTCTCATCCTGTGAGGAAATTGGCTTTCCTGTGGACATCTTTCTTCCATCTGCTGTTAGATTAAACAGGACCTCAAGGACAGTAAAGAGTGAGGGTTCCTCTTTCTCCCATGACATTTCCCATTTTCACGGTATCTGGTGGGCTTGTCAGTCTTTCTCCAATGGAACCTTCTGCTTTATTGAATTCTGTGCTGTGTAGTCAGGACCATGTGTTACTGCGAGGTGTGATACTGCATCAGGGTTTGTGGTGACCCTCAGTTGGGAACATGATGAGGAGAGCCCAGCAGACCTATACCAGAGCCAGCCTGGTTATTCTGGGCTGCAGAACAAGTGCAATGTGTTAAGATAGTCTCCCTCTTTCGCCTTTGAGAAGATTCAAATCAGTGCTGCGTAACTTCATGACAAACATTATTTAGGGATGGATCTATGCACAGCTGGAGTTCTGATAGCCTTCTCAAAAGCAATTTTTATTTTATTTATTTTTAGATTCACAGAAGGTACCCTACTGACTTCTGCTGGTGCAATTTAATAAAATGTGCACAGATCTGTCTCTTTTCAAAGGCGAAAGACAGAAACACGATTGGAATAGAGATCCACGCCAACTACCCCTCCCTGTCTCAGAGAAAGGAAACATCCCACCCGCTGGAAAGGCGCCTGAATTTGGGTTGTCTCCAAATGCATAGGGGCCTCTTGCTGCAGAAGAGCATCTGAAAGATGAGGATTGCTAGTGCCAGCACTCCACATGACCCCAGTTGCCATGGAAGATCATGAGGTGGAAGGCGGGATCCCAGACAGCCAGGCCCCAAGCTATATTCACCTCCATCGTGAATAGGGGCAACACTTCCCACAGCAGTCAAGAGTAAATAGGAAGCCAAAGTGTCTGGTGAAAAATTGACTTCTTATGTTCAGCTGGGTGGTGGCAGCTACCAGCAGGGCAGTGCCATTATGATCTAGGTCACTGGAAGACAAAGACAACCCCTGGGAAAATGCATACCAAGAGACCCTCATCATGGAGGCTGGTCTGCATGCCCTCTGGCTGGCGGTTAAAGCAGTGGGATTGCTGCTCCTGACTCGTTCAGCCATCCCCCCTAGTAAATTTTAAGAGTCTAATTTAAAACAAGAGGCTTGAATTTGATTGCCTTAAGGGTGAATGAGGAAATTTTGATTTTCAGAGACATCGAACAGCTGCAGCCTCCACCGACTCTCAAAGGGTGGCAGCCACATGCGGAGCTGCAGGAGAACATTATTCTTGAAACCCAGCTACTTACTTACTGCACTGGGCTTGGATTTTGATGCTTCATTTAAGGAACCAGAGTTAAATCAATATGGCCTTTCACCTTGAACTCTGTGTTTCAGTTTTATCTTCCATAAGGCAATAATACATGTACCTACAGTATTTCAAATATAATCATGAATGCACCATGAGCTGCATAATTGCATAATGGTACATCTTTAATGTATTTATATAATCAACATAATATAACATGCCATTAAAGGACTTTCTGTTTTAAATCCCTATGATACTGATTTCTTTCCTTTTTCACGTCTAAGCTAAGCATTGATGGTGTATGCATATGTTTATCAAAATGCCCTTGAGAAATAAAATAACATGTGAAAGTCATTTTTTATTTTCCAATAAACTTCATAAGACTTTCTCAGATTCTATCCTTTGGATGGATTTCCAGTTTATCTTAGGTGTGAGAAATGACCTTATAACCTATGTGTGACAGTTGTTTGGGTTTTATTAAGTGCCCTGCTCACTGGTAGCATTGGTGCATTACTCACAGATATTTGTGTGCTACTACAGAAAGCCAAGGAAAATTATTATTCTTCTGTATTTAACTATGGAGTCTTCCTTTTGCCCCATATCACTTAGAAGTATCTTGCACCAGGATAGGTTTACTCTTAAATTGGAAAAATATTTTTTTTCTTTGTAGTTGGCTCTGGTGCTCAGTGCTTTGGAATAGGCAGCTTTCATTTCTGAAAACAGTTTGTCAGCCCTTTAATTTGGTTCTGTTTAAAGGAGTATTTCTATGTAGAAGCTGCCGTCTGTATGAAGAATGAGGAGGTAAATTGATTTCCATGTAGAGTTCAAGGAAAGCTGTCAGAAGAGGAGGAAACACATAGCTTGCATTAGCCCTCTAAAGAATTCCTCTGCTGGGAATCAGGGGAAGAACTAAACCTAGATGAGTTTACTAATAAGGTTAATTTAGAAATTATTTGAAAGGATTGTTATTACTATTATTATGAGAGAGGTTTAATACAACTTTTCCTATTTTCAATCTCAAATGCCAGCAGTAATGACACCTTCCATGAGAATGATATTCATTATAGTGCCCTGGGGCTGTGCACTCTCCTCACCTTTTTTATCTCTGACTCTCTGCTTTTTTTAATTCAGTATTAGATACAATATGATTGTCCTTGTACAGGACACAAGCCATTGCACACACGCTGGCTTTTCTGAAAGAAGTTGGGAGTCTGTATCTCAAAATGCACCTTAGGTTAAGATAGTGTCTGAAGCAATGAAACCGCCAGATGTTTCATACGCACACTAATGTAAGAATATTGGAAAGGATAATGCTCCAAATCACAAATGGGAACTCTGGCTGAAGACAAAACAAAGTGAACAATTAGTATTCCTTGCATAATAGGCTAAAACAACAAACAGTGCAATAGATGCTCAGTATTATTAAAAGGTATTGTGATAAGGTTTCTTCTGCAAACACAAAGGCAGTATTATGCAGAACAGAGGTTTAATCTAATTTATTTTCCATGCCTTTTATTGACAAATAGCTAATGAAAATTACTCACATTTTCACTATATCTTATCAAGCATTGTTAATAAAAAAGCCCAACTGTTTTGCATGTACGTTGCATCATTTAATAAAATTTTTAGCAGCATATGACTCACCAAATAAAGTTGTCACTCAAGCCTTATTTCCCATCCGACTGCAACGAATCAAAATGGACACTGAATTAATGCTGAATATTGTCTGTGTTTGATGAGGTCTCTGCAAGATCTCTGTTCTGTCACCTTTAATGCACTCTGCTTGAGGGAGTTATCTGATTTCTTATTGTTTCCA
Source organism: Todus mexicanus (assembly GCA_013389965.1). Lineage (NCBI taxonomy): Eukaryota > Metazoa > Chordata > Aves > Coraciiformes > Todidae > Todus > Todus mexicanus. The sequence continues at coordinate 10,323 of WEIS01088465.1, read as the reverse complement.
GGAAAAGATGAGATATTACAAATCTGTCCCTGGCCTCATCTAATTTATGCCTTTGAAATGTTTTTTCATGAGCAAAGAAAAATTAAAAAAATGAGGACATCCATCATTACTTCACAAGAATTCTAGAAGTGTTTGCAAAACCAGAAGAGTAAGTACTATGTTTTATTTGTTCTGTGTCTGAAATAGTATGACTGAAGTGTTATTTTACTCAATATTCTAAGTAGTTGTCACAGGCTCAGGAAACAAAATAAAATCCAACCTAATAGCACTGAGATCTTTCCATGAGATCTATGAGTGCAGAAAGACAGTAACTGCAGTATAGTATTTACAACTTCATAGATTCGTATCTGCATTTCCATTTTACATTTGTTAGAGAGCTGTATAATATAGTGAGACAGCAGTAACCCTGTATTCACTTCCTTAAACTTCTTTTTAATAAATTATTCATGCAATTTGTATGTACAGGACCTGTCACACCTTTGCTACTATTGTGAATTTTTCTTGGTTGGCAGGGGGAAAAGCCCACTGTCGGTTTTAGGGCTGCTGCTTAGCCAGTGGATAAAAGGTGTTGCAATGTTGTACAAGCAGTGACCTGGAGCTCAGATGTCCATCTCCCTGAGATGGGGTACCATGGCCACATCTCCCATGGCAGCTGATTAACACATGGTTTGGGAGATGGGACAGTTTGGGCAGCAGAGAAATTGCAATCTGATGTCGCACTTTTCCTCTGGATGAGTCCAAGAACCGAGCTACTGCATAAGGAATGCTGACCACTTCCTTCACCTGGGTTATGTAGGACAAGGGTGGCACAGGTGCTTGTTTGAGGAGAAGGCTCACTACAGCCCTGGCCATTTCCCTGCTGTCCGCTCCAAAGCACCTGCACCTCAGGGTTAAGAGGCACTCTGTCTTTTGCACACCTATTGGCTAAGTCAAGCAAGGCCGCACGCAGTGTTTTAGATTTCGTGAATGCCAGTAAGAGACAGACACGTTGCTGTAGGGTCGTGGGACCTGCCAGCAGCATGTGGGAATATGCTCTAAAGGCCAGCATTGAAGTCCTTTCGCGGTTGTAGTCTTCTGTCTCCATTTTTTTATCTTCCTGCATCACCTAACACCAAATATCACAGGTCATTTTTAGACTATTTAGTCATGTGCTAGGTTTTTTTTATTTTTTCTTTTTATCTTTCTCTTTCCTTTTCTTTGATTTTAATTTTTCTCTTCCCTCAACTCTGTGGCTTTCCTGACTTCCTGCCTTGGGTATTTGGGTGGGTAAATTGCTTCCATCTCCTTCCCATTTACGCACTGTGTAAAAAAGCTGACGCTTACTGTCACAAAACTATCCAAAACTGAACAAGAAACCATTAATATTCTCAAGGACAATTTATTTGCAGGAAGCCAGGATGCTTTGCTCTATTTCAGTAACATGAGTTGTCACCAATGAGATGGATATAAACCATAGCAGTAGGTTTTTATGATGTTGCATCTCAAAATGGCTCTGTGCTATTGATTTTATTTATTTATTTATTTGATGATCAGCAATGCAAGGACATTTAATAATGAATACAGTGAAAGCCTTCCAGCTCACAATGCCATGCCATCTTTGTTACTTACAAATCCGTTTTATCTCCCCAGAAAGCTCAATATGAATTACAAGGTCTATCCTAGGCCACATAATTTTCAAACATGTTAAAAGCATTGTGAAGTAAGCACAGAATTCATATTGCTGTGCATGGCTCGGATGAACTATAACTGTAGTATCAGATTTGTCAGGTATATGATTTACCTTACCAAAAATGCTACTTTGCTTTATGCTTTTTGTTTGTTTTATTTGGAGACGTTACTCTATAACTGAAGCTCTCACAACTGCATTCTAGAGTGTAGGCAATCTCAGCTAATCATAAAAATATTTGATAATACATGACTTCTTGTGGCATAACACACACAAGGGGGTTTGTTAACTATCCTTAGTTTTGTCTCAAGCTGCGTAAAGGCTTTACAAAAGATATTTATTTCATATGCTAATGTTTGTGTCATCAGATGTATTTATTTACACTTCAGGACCCTGCTAATTTGCACACTGTGCTTAGAAGCATAGTTTCCACGTGCTTCTTGCATTAAGCATACAATCCTCTTACTTCCAGTAGTGAAGCCATCTTTCATAAGTGGCATTTGGTCACATTTATTCAGACAAAGTTCATAAATAGCCACTGTTTTGTTGGCGGAATCTGTCTGTGTTCAACACACCATGATGTTGATGAGTCCTCTGGCGCAAGTGGAGGTAAAGTGAACCATCTGCACACTTCAGGCAAATGTCATTCCCAAAGAGCCTCAAGGGAAGATAGCCAGAACTCTGCAGGACTCATTAGATGAGAGACTGTGGGTGAAAAGGGTAGCTGAAGAACAGAGAAGTAGTGTTCTCCAGTTACTATGAGAAGAATTCAGCTGAGAAGAAACATGTTTTGGAAGCCTCAGCAAATTCTATGTGTAGGTGTGTGTCTGTGCCCATGTTACCTTTGTCATATCTTCCTGAGGTAAAGAACTGTGAACCCAGAATATGTCCATATGTTTAACCTTGTTGACTCTACCGAAGGGACCAGAAACTCTTAGTTATTGCACTGTGTGTCTGGAAATTAATCCACAGCCACTGAATCAGAACAAACTACACAGGTCTGTTGGGAAGCAAACCTGGATACAGATCAGAGGATAATGTGTGCCAGAGTCCTCACCCCAATAAGCGCACACAGATGTGCATGAATGCAAACTGATGCACAGAGTTTAACTAGGGACTAGTACAGACATATTTTGAAGAGAGTTACAATGAAGTTACTCAGTGAACGAGACAACAGGCATTGGTCCTAAGAGTGGAAAATCTAGGAAGAGGCAAACAGGAACAAAACAACAGTACAGTCCATTAAGGCACCGGACACAAGGGGTGAGGAACTGAATTTCTGACTGCTATGGTAGCTCTGCCTAGGCTGCAGGTCTGCATATGTGTGTACAATGTGAAAGGATGCCAACAATGCAGTAACACACCTTTTAAAAGGGGACTTTTGCAAGAAGCTAAAGAAGCTTTGCACTGCATGTATCTAGTGGGCCGGGTCCTAACAAAGCAATCTGAGCAGCTAAAATGGAAATAACTGTTTGGTGGCCCAAGAAGCCGCTTTGTAAAATATGCAAGGGCCAAGTATGCAGCTGTTCTGATCCATATTTGGATTCATATTCTGATCCGAATTTTTCAAGTGGTGCTTATTTATTGCTTCTAACATAACTACCTGTATAAGAAACAGTGACTGGTAACAAGGCTTCCCACCTTGATTTGTACTTCTTCCATCACATTCCCTTGAAGCGCTAAATATGGACTGGAGATGTCTGCTCTCAGCAAATAAAATAACATTTACATGCAATTTGATTTTCATGCATTCTCTGATGTAGAACTTCATCTGTGTTTGATGTGATTTGCACAAAAGAGAGAATTAGTATGCAGCAAAACGCAGGCACACAGAGAGCTGGACACTGTTCAGGTTTAATGTTTCCCTGTTCCTGATTTATTAACCCAGTACAGACGCACCTGTTTCCTTTCAGTAAAGTACTGTTTTCTCCCCAGTTTTCCACTTGCACTGCCAGTGGCGCAACAAGAATAGCTGCCTTGCCAAAATGTGTACAGGCCCCACTGGTTGGGGAAGGATGAGGACTTAAAGCAGCCACAACCTCATTTAAACAGAGGTATATAGTAATATACCTATAGCAACAACTAAAAGCATCACACTTTATTTCCACATTGTGTTTTGGCAGAAGAGTGGAAAAAAGTTGTGTCATCAATGGAGAGGACAAGAGATTGTTAGACACTAATTCTTTACTGTTCTTCCACGGGTTCCCTGTGTAACCTTGGACACAGGATGATCTTCCCAAACCACCATCAGCTCTGTTTTACATCTGCTTGAACCTACATTGTGTCTTAAGCACCCAACACGTGTAGCTCAGCATGCTCCAGCCTTACTAATTGAGTACAGATATGCAACCGCATCCCTCTCATCCCATCATCTGTACAGACACATCCTACTGCTGAGGGCTACTTGGAAAGAGAATTAAAGGAGTATTTCTTTTGGCAAGGAGCAATATGACAGCTGACTTACATAGCAAATTATTTCTCTTTTTGTAGTTACTAATCACCAGATCAGGGATCTCTCCTTTACATCTAACCACTGTGTGCTCACTGAAAACCAACAAGCTAAAACCAAACTCGTTTGAGATTATATTTTAATGAATCCATTCCCCACAGTGTGACTGAGATTCAGCTGAAATTGCCAGTTTCCCTAGTTTCAAGTCTGAACAACAAGGTTTGACATGGCTTATCATCTATACACAATCAGAAAATGCTTTTCTGCTTTCAAGTGTCACACAGCTTGTGAGGAGACTTTCTATATCTGTCTGGAGAAGCACTGTATCCCCAGATACTGTGTCTGAAGAGGAAGGAACATGTGAGGAAAACAAATCAGAGGCACTAAGCATTTCAAGGGATTTCACTCAGTTTCCATCCTTCCAATGTTTCAAGAAGAACATGTGTGTGCTGGCCAATGTCCTGTGGGGCAGAGGCAATCCCATGGCCAGCTTTCCTCAGGGAGGACCAGGGCCACTGGACCCCCAGGCACCACCACCTTTGTAACTTTTTCCACTTTCTCAAGGTTGGTAAGCAGCATCTGCCTCTTGCATCAAATAAACTAGCTCGAAGGTATCACAACCAGTGCCAACAGTGAACAATGCAAGGCGACAGTGCAGAACACATGCTTTATGTTTTACCATTCACCAGATACTACTCATGCTAACGAAATTGCAATTCATTCAGAGTTGGGATACGATCAGTAAGCAAACTTACTGCAAAAATCAGTTTAAATATTTAGCTACTTCAGTTATTGAAATAAGAACTCTGAACAATTAGTGAACCTACTGAACCTACACAGTATTCTTGAGGGAGAAAATACTTGGTCTCTGGAATATATGGATGTTCTGGGCTGTTGTGGAATAAATACAACTTTCCTATAACATTGTAACTAAAGAGTTTCTGAAAAATAACAGAATAAGCCATATTAGAAAAACTTTACCCCAGGCTATTATAATGAAGAAAAACTGCTCCAAATGTGAACTAATGAAGTACAAAGTAATGAATATTTAATTTGTATAATTTACTGAAGTGCAGTTAGAATCCAAGCGACATTCTTCATAAATACAGTGTTCATTAGGCCTTTACTGTAGCTTGCATGCAATCATTACATTTTTTTCCTGTATTACTATTACTATGGTATTACACAAAGGTGAATGAACATCTCATGAGAGTGTCTAGAAGGTTCAAGAGAAAAAAGGGAAATGAGGAAGGTAGTGGTGTCTATTAAATTTAAATAAGCTACCTGTTTACAGTGAAAAAGATAAAAGACTAAGCACAGCAGAAGAGCAACTGAGAAAAGGAATAGAAAAGGTAATTGAGTTTTATATTACCGGCTTCTTCACTTGGCTGTGTGAATATTATTGAATTAGCCCTATTACTATAAAGATTACACAAAAGCAGAACAGTGTGAAGGCTTGGTATGAAACTTTAACAATATCAATAGAGGTGAGATAAGCGCTACCAAAACCGCACACAGGAATGTATCAGATAAAGAATGTCGTGGGATTTTTTTTTCTTTTTCAGTAGAACCGAACTATGGTGTGATGTGAATTTTAATAGGAGTGCTCAGAAAAATGAAAATGCGAACAGCAAAAAAAAGTCCATGCACAAAGGGAAGGATTTCAGAGCCACAGCAAGTGCAGCAAATATCAAGAGGTGAAGTATTTGTATTAAAGGGAATGTCCTTCATACCACAGTTTTATTTAACAGACTATCCCTTGCCACATCCTCTCAGTCTCTAGCTTACCAAATTGACTCTGGCACAAGATCACATATTTACCTGAAATACGGATTTCACATTGTTTTATAGATTCAAAGTGAGAATTAAAAGTCAGCAGATTTAAACTACTGAATGCGGATGTAAAAACTGTGCTTTTGTTTGACTGCAGAAGATTGAACCAGAGTGCTTTTGCCTTGCTTCACCCTCTTTTCCAACTTTTCCTTCATCACATGCCAACCAAAATTTATAGCTGCTTCCTATATATTATTTACTTAGTTACTGACACAGATATTTCTGTAAGGCATCTCCATAGGATATTTAAATACTCTCTAAAATCACAGCACAACACACTCAGTATTTCACACTTTTCTTCCAGAAAGTAGCAGGGATATCTTGTAAAAATAACTGGCTTAAAATCAGGCTGCTTTTTTCACTCCTCTTTCAAGAGGGAGCATGGGGCTGCTCACAGAAGGAGTTACCCTGGCATCAGGGGTCCTGATTAACCACAAGAACTAATAGTGCCTCAGGCTGGCAAGGAAGCCTAATCAGGTATTAAAAAGAACATGATTTTGACAAATTATATATTCCAGGAGTGTATATACACAGCATGCTGTGTTCTGTGTTTTGTCTTCCCCATCTCTGAATAAAAGACAGAATTGCCCTTGCCACAGGTCACCCTCATCTATTCCCATGCCTTGCTTAGTGCTGCAAGTTAGCAACACAGCCCAACTTGAAGGAGTTTTGGACAGCTGGCAAGCACAGTCCAGGGGGATCTCCTGCCTGTTTGATGTAACTCTTGCCCACTTGAAGGCAGAGTGGGCAAGCAAGTTGCACAGCCTCCCAGGAGCTCAGCCCTCACAACTTCAGGTGTCATCATTAGAAGAACTCGGCAGTGTGCTGAACCCATACCCCTCTGTTTGTGAGAGATTTGCAGAATGGGGGAATGCATCAAGGAAATGTGCTAATGATGAGCCATGAGAGACTCATGATGGAAGGTGAAGCAATTAAAAAAGTGAAATCAGAGGAGAGACTCAAAGTATCATCTAAATATAACCAGTGATAGGTCCTGAACATAACAATATATGAATGGACAATTTCCATGTTTCAGCACAGATATTTCTCTTGTTATTTTAGGGTAATTTGACAGAAAAAATGAGTAATTCTTGTCTTTTTATTCCTTGAAGAGACCAGCAATGATATAACAGGAAGCTGAAGTGAGGCACTAGGATGTGGAAATCAGAGGTGAGCTGACTGCGTAGTTGATATGCCAGGGACCTCATTGCTCAGAAGTGTATTAGCCTGATGCCGAAAGACCAGTTAAACTTATTACTTTAATTTGCAGTGGACTCTTTGTCCATGTGCCTTACGTGTGGATATCAATAACTGCTTTGAGAGGATAGTGCAGTCTTGCTTGGGTGGCCAGCTGTGGAGAACAATCCCACGTGTAGAATTGAATGCTGTACCAGAGGCATCAGTATGATTTCCTGGAAGCCAAAGAACATTATTGTTTTATAAACTATGACATAATCTTACAAAACATTGTTCAGATTTCCTTTTTCTAATTGAAGGATTTTTGCAAAGATGGAGGCTGGAAGGTGACCTACTTGTAATTCAATGGACCAGGTTTACCTGAGAGTAGAGGTGTTCTGTCACCACCCACAGATGTGTTGTGCAACAGGAGTGGATGTGACATTCTACAGCCTCCCAGCTGCCTAATAACATCCATCAAATCCAATTACAACCCTGGAATCTTCCTTTCTTCCTCCTTTGTTACTGTTTCCAACTATTTTTTTTTTCCTTACCTGTGGTAACACCTACTTCCCCCTGACAGGTTTATCTCCATCCCATGCAAGCTTTGTGTGAAATAACAGTTCTGATGTTCTGATCATCAGTTTAACAGTCCATGAGCTTAACTGGGGACCAGTGATCATGAGAATTGCTTTATACTCTTGGTCATGTCAACAATCCAACATACAAACACAATAAAAAGTGTTAAAACGGGGATTAGGCAGTCTCAGAATATGCCAGGGAAGACCCAGCAACACTAGGTTTTGCATGTGCTCAGGCTGTTACCACAGAAAAGACAACAAAGAAAAGCTGGTGAGATAGAGAAGGTCCTGAATTTGCACAAGCAACAGGTATGAGCTGGGTATGGTGAAGAGGGGAGAGGTATGGCCAGGCCAGTTGGCAACAGGGCAGAATGTAGCTCCTCCTCCTGAGCATTTGCGCTGAAATGCTTTTTAGCCAAAACCAAATGACAAAACTGGAGCTGAAATGTGGCCAAATACCTATAGGTAGCTCTTTCCCTACTGAAATAACAACTGTGCATTGATGAGTGGAACAGCAGATGAACATTTTAGAGGAAAGTAGTGCAAAATGGCAAGTCTCTATGCTAGCCACAGAGGGGATTGGGTATTATCCAACCATCAGCATCTGAAATAGTGGAAAAAGAATAGCTATGATGTGAGCACTGGATCCAGAATATCTAACCTCTTCTTGTAGGTTTGCCGCAAAGCTCCACTAGTCCTAACTGTGGACTGGATCACTCTGCGGTGAATTACATGCTTCTGGTTTCTCTAGAATGATCCAAAACCAGCTATGTTGATATTGAAAAAACTGGTGACTAGTTCTGCTTGACAGGGAATATATATCATCCTTTATTGTTAAACTGTGGATGAAATGTCAATCTTTTCATTGTGTCTAGTGGTTCTTCAATGCTGCCGTGCAGTGCTCCCCAGGTGAACAATTGCCTAAGAGTGGTGGTTGCTGTTTGGCCCACAGAACTGGTCACTGTCTTGCTGGCACCACGTGGCTCTCCCTTGAAGAGGGATTTTTATAAGAAATGTGTCCCTACTACAGATCCAGAAACATAATGAACAGGACTGTTGAGCAAGTCATTTTTACTGACACCTTTCCAGCCAC
>WEIS01088461.1:0-18209 GCA_013389965.1 Todus mexicanus | reverse complement strand
TTCAAGATCAGACAGGACAGGGCTCTGAGCAACCTAATCTAGCTGAAGATGTCCCTGCTCAGAGGGGTTGGACTAGATGACCTTTAAAGGCCCCTTCCAGCCCAAACCACTCCGTGATTCTGTTAGCTTGCTCTTACTGCCTGAGCTAGCATAGCATGAGAGAAGACAACAGATGGATATAAGTAAAGGGTCCAAAATGCAACCCTGACAAGCAGCTACAGGAAGATTTGAGTTTAGGGGTTGTGAACAGAGATCTGGGGGAGTGGGGCTGAGGGACAGGACATAGTGGAAGGGGTTCAGGAAAGAAGGCCAGGGAAAGAAGAAGGGAAAGCATAGCAGGCAGGCTTACTTACAAAGAGGTTGGCAAGCACTCTGTCCAGAAAAACTAATGTCCCATTTTAGTGCCAATGATTACAGAGCCGCAGAAAAGACTCAAGCCAGGAAACACAGAGACAGCAAGGGTAGCACAGTTGAGGGCAATTCCAAGTTCCTGCAATAAACAAGGAAGATGTGGAATTTCTTCTGTGCCACTAAAGTTTGCAACAGAAACTGATATTCTCAAGAATGTATTTTCCCCCTGAGATCTATAAGTGTATTGTCTGACTCTCTGAGAAATGCCATGCAGAACTGTTGCACAGAATTCTCTCGCTGAAAGGGATTTCAAACCTCAGGCAAGAAAATACACTGGTAAATTAGCACTTGGTAAATCTGACCCATGTAAACATTAGCTGCTGATATAAGGCAAGAACAACAATCTGGTATCAGAAGGCGCAGCTGCCTTTGAGAACTGGAGGTAACCCTAACAAAGGATTGCACTGCAATCAGCGTCTTCCCTAACACAGCACAACGTTTTTCCTGTGGTAACTCAGCAAACCTATTATATGCTAAATTTCCACCACACGCAGGGTTAAACATGGTTATCAAGATCTGTGATTTTCTGTCCTGACAAACAGACGGCACACATGCAACTTGTATGGACAAAAGTGAAAATCTCATTATTGTGCAATTTCCGTATCACTTGGTCTCTGCAGGCAGAAGCCACAGTACAGTTAGCTCTCCCTATGGCTTTTGAACATTGGCTTCCACGGCAGGAGCAAAAGAAAAGAAATGAGGAATTCTCTTTTTCAAGGGTATGCAACAGGCAGTGAAATTTTCAAAGGGGTAACCCACAACTTAGTATCTGTTTGTGAAAATAAAGACATGAATAAACTCTTCAATGCAACAGGACAGTAAATGCCATGCAAGTACCACATCCTGTCACTGCTAAGGGGCAGGTAAAGGGCATTTCTCGAAGGCTGCCAGGACAGAGGAGCATCAGCCTTGCCAACGGGTAGCAGCACTCCCAGCACAGATTCTGGACTCCCTGCTCTTGTCAAAGGAGAAAGACCTGACTTTTCCCATTAGCCAGCCACTCCTGGAAAGGGGGGCCTCAAAAGTGGGCAGGAGATGGGCTAATCTGTGCTCAAAATACCAGACTGCTCTATGTTAGATCTCCTGATCACCCACATGAAAACATGACAGGCAGTACTGATGAAAAGAAGTCCAAAGATAAGCTGCTCAAGGAGCAGGAGTTTTAAAGGAGGTGAAGGAGGTTTATTTGATGGGTGGACTTGTTTGTACACAAAATACCGTAATTTCGATTTTAAAGAGATTTGAAAAAAATAGGGCTGGTTCTTTTTACTCTCTTTGTAGAGAGTAAATATTTTATGCTCCTGATGCCTTCGGCTAGCTGTCATTCTTCTCCAGCCCATCAAACCAAACTTCAAACATGGCACTGCTTGTGCTTTGCCTGTCCCTTTCATCTCCTCTCTTCCTTTAGCACGAAGGAAACATTACCCCACACTACCACATAGACCACCTGCCTGGTTTAGAAGTGCCTATCCCCTCTCTGTATTTCCCTCCAGTCTCATTAGCTGTGATGCCCAAGCAGCAAGATTTTGTTCCAGCTGCCCAGGACCACAGCAGCAGCATTGTTCTCAGGGATGTTGCTGAATCCTGATCAGTTACAGTTCCCCGTCCTACCAGTCAGTTACAGTTAAGGGAGGGGAAAACAGTAACAAACAGCCAGTGGCTGGTGGGTTTTGCAGTGGTAGAGCCAAGGGTGGCTGTGAGTTGCCTGGTTCCACTGCCCTTGCTTCGGGACAGAGATGAAGTGTTTCTGCTCCTGGTTGGACAGGAATTAAGTGCTACTGGTAGAGTGAGCTGAAAATAACAATAATCACGACAGAGGGGTAATACAAGGGCCACTGGCTCTTAGATCCAGAGACCTAAGCACTATGAAAAGATTTTTTACTTCCCATTTGCCAGTGCAGTCCCTGCTGCCCTCAAGTTAGTCCCCATGTCCCCTAACTACCTTAAAACTCTGATTTTCTGGAGACAGCCCAGTTGACTTATGAAACACATTCAAGGTAGACAAAATGTGTACGTACTCCTCTTTCACTGCCTTTCATGGGCTTATATATGAGGCAGGTGGAAGCATTAGGGGCAGAGAAAAGAGGATTGCAGCAGTATCTTGAACAGTGATAAGAGTGGAATTAATACCCATAATTACAAACCAAGGGCTGGCAGGAACAACAATCCCCCATCCTCTTGCTCATCCTTCTTCAGGAGGTGCTTTGCTACTGTTGTTTCTGTGCAGTACGAGGTGTTGTTGGCAATGCTTACAGTACTACAGGTGAAAATACTTTCTTCCTTTTCAATTCATCTATGGCAGTGACACTTTTTTTCCCCCGTTTATCTATGTGCTTCTTAGCCTCGTATTTGTGGAACAATATGAAAATAAAATTGCCAACAACTAAGTGGAGATCAGAAACGCTTTTCCAGAAAGGTGAGTTATCAGTATTAGCTCCACTATCTGAAGGACTATCAAAAAGAGCAACGTGGAGCCCTAACGAGTGTATAACCATAGTTTTCCTGCTGTATCGTGGCAATTATGACTTGATTTTCACACCATTAGTGCTCATAACACGCACTATACGTACTTCAGCACGGAGTGCTCTGCGTTCTCCATGTGTAACTCTTGCCAAGCATGTGAAGCCCAATATTGTGCCTTTTCTCTGAAAGAGAAGGCACCATGTCTACCACAGCGCCTCTTCAGTGCTCCTGTGGAGCTTTGGAGACAGCCTGCTCCATCATACTGCAAAAACAATTATCCCTATCAATTAAGTTAAACTGAAATTTGGAGAACAATAAAGTTACAACTAACATTGAGCTGAGCTATTCTGCTCCCACCCAGCAGCTACCAATGACACACATCTATTTCATTGTCACTGTTCCGCTCAGCAGATACCTGAAGTGTTATATACACATCCAACTCCTTACAATACAAATTTGGATTCAGCAACTGAGACTGAGTATTCACCAAAAGATGACTTCTTTTTTTGTTGTTTTTTGCTTCTAAATGGCTTCAAACTAGAAGAGGGTAGATTTAGGTCTTCACTATGAAGAACACTGGAAGAAGTTGCCCAGGGAAGTTGTGGATGCCTCATCCCTGGAAGTGTTCAAGGCCAGGTTGGACACGGCTTTGAGCAACATGGTCTAGTGGGAGGTGTCCTTGCCCATGGCAGGGTTGTGGAACTTGATGATCTTTAAGGTCCCTTCCAACTCAAACCACTTTACGATTCTAGGTTCAGATAACTTTCATTTAAAACAATGGCACCCAGCCTGCTGTTGGTGGGGAAGAAGTTGCTTGAAACATCCTCACTGCTTGTACGCTGGGCTCCTCCTGCAAGAGGTCCTGTGTTTACATGCAACATGCAATGCTGACACACCAAGCAAGGCTGAGGACTCCACGTATTTCCATGCAATTATATGCACCTTGTATCAGCACTGGGCAGCTATGATTGCACCTACCTGTCCTGCGTTTTTTGGAGCACTAACAGAGGTTTTACACTGGACCGCACCTAATGCAAACTGATTCATAGCTCATAAAGTAAGCCCCGGATATGCTAAGAGCATGGAGATGTCTCACATTGAAGGGGTATGTCACTGGTGTTAATACACGTGTCTTGACAAACCATTTGTAAATTGTCCCTGAACTATACTACCATCTTCTACACGCTCCCTCACATGGTGGATCTGACTCAGGAGCTAGCAAAGCACCCCAGCAGCCAGGCTGCAGAAACAAAGGCTCTAAGGGCTAGTGTGAAAACAACAGATGCCCTTCCAGATACTTAAACATTATTTTAAAAGTCTACACTGTTTCATTTGCGTCCTAAAGGCACCAAGCTACAGCGCCATGCCCTGTCCTTCCTTCCCTCCCGCACGGTTTCACAGTACAGATTGTATTCACAAATTTCTAGCTCTCCTTGCCGAACAAGTTTGAAGCAGCGATGGCAGCCTTCTCTTTTGTCTGCTATTGTAGCTCATGATAAAAATACCATCTTATATATTTGCAGACTGCCATCAGTATTTAATAGCACTGGCAGCTCTGAAAAAAACACATTAGAATCCCTAGCATTGCCCTCCCACTGCAAAGGCTTTTTCCTTTATTTAGAAAACGGTTTATTGTATGAAAATGTCTCCCCATTTTCACAGAATCATGGAATTGTCAGGGTTGGAAGGGACCTCAAAGATCATGTAGCTCCAACCCCCATGCCATGGGCAGGGACACCTCCCAGTAGAGCAGGTTGCTCAGAGCCCCGTCCAGCCTGGCCTTAAGGGCTTCCAGGGATGGGGCTTCTACCACCTCCCTGGTGGGGATTCACAGAATCATTTAGGTTGGAAAGGACCTTTAAGGTCATCGCATCCAACCATAAATTCAGGACCATTTTAGACTGGACTTATCCAAAAGGGGGTGCCTTTTATTCCAGGCATTTTAACAAACGCTAGACCTCAAACCGTATGGCAAATCATTCCAGAAACGACTCTAGTGGGGGCCACAAAAAAGAAGAGACAACTGAGCCATTTTCACAGCTGCCATTCCAGTGATTTTTTTTTTCTTTTTTTTCAGTATCGGCCAGAAGACAGAGACGCAACAAGAGCTCAAACTACCAAATCCTTAGCCTAGCTCAAAGTCTTCCCACTCCCCAGGTAAAACCGGAGTAAGTTTTGGACACGTCCCAGCACCTCGCCTTCCACCTGCCGGCTCAGGAGATGGGGGGAAAGGCCTCGCCACGCCCGGAGCCGCCTCCGCAGGCAGCGCCTGCGCCTCACCCCTCCTGCCGGCCCCGCCGACACCCCGGGGGCATCTTGCTGCTCCCTCGCCGCCCCTCAGGAGCGATGCCCTGCCCGGCCCGGCCCGGCCCGACCCGGCCCGGCACGGCACGGCACGGCCTGAGGGGGGCGGCCGGCTCAACCCCACGCCGGCCAAGGAAGTGTGAGAAGCGGCGTCCCCTTGCTGGGCTGTGACTCACGTTCCGTTCGCGGAAGACCCCGGGCAGCAGCGGCAGTGCCATGGCCGCCCAGCCCCCGGGAGCCCCGCCGGCTGCCAGCCCCGCTCCCGGCCCTGCGCCGCTGGGGGCGCCGTTGCCTAGAGACCGGCCGGTGACGTCACGGGCGGGGCGAAGGGCGGCGTAAGTGGGACTAAGCACAAATGTTTCGTCTTTCCGAATTCATCTTCGCTCTCCAAACGCCTGAAGCGTTGTGCGGGCCCTTTCCCTCCCTCCCTGCTGGGGTGCAGCAGCCTCTGCCTCAGCGTGTTTTTTCCCCTCTGCCTCTTCCCTCCCCTCCCAAAAAATAGTTCGGGAGCTGGGGTTACCTCCTCCCCCCAAAAAAATAAAACCAGCTCGGGAGTTGGGGTTATGGACANCGGCACGGCACGGCCTGAGGGGGGCGGCCGGCTCAACCCCACGCCGGCCAAGGAAGTGTGAGAAGCGGCGTCCCCTTGCTGGGCTGTGACTCACGTTCCGTTCGCGGAAGACCCCGGGCAGCAGGGGCAGCGCCATGGCCGCCCAGCCCCCGGGAGCCCCGCCGGCTGCCAGCCCCGCTCCCGGCCCTGCGCCGCTGGGGGCGCCGTTGCCTAGAGACCGGCCGGTGACGTCACGGGCGGGGCGAAGGGCGGCGTAAGTGGGACTAAGCACAAATGTTTCGTCTTTCCGAATTCATCTTCGCTCTCCAAACGCCTGAAGCGTTGTGCGGGCCCTTTCCCTCCCTCCCTGCTGGGGTGCAGCAGCCTCTGCCTCAGCGTGTTTTTTCCCCTCTGCCTCTTCCCTCCCCTCCCAAAAAATAGTTCGGGAGCTGGGGTTACCTCCTCCNTCAGGAATAGTGTGGCCAGCAGGACTAGGGATGTAATTCTGCCCCTGTACTCGGCACTGGTGAGGCCTCACCTCGAGTACTGTGTGCAGTTCTGGGCCCCTCACTTCAAGAAGCACATTGAGGTGCTGGAGCGGGTCCAGAGGAGAGCGACCAGACTCGTGAAGGGACTGGAGGGAAAATCTTATGAGGAGAGGCTGAGGGAGCTGGGGCTGTTCAACCTGGAGAAGAGGAGACTCAGAGGGGACCTTATCACTCTACAACTACCTGAAGGGAAGTTGTAGTCGGGGGAGCCAGGCTCTTCTCCCAGGCAACTTGTGACAGGACGAGAGGGCACAGCCTGAAGCTCCACCAGGGGAGGTTTAGGTTGGATATTTGGAAGCACTTCCTCACAGAAAGGGGGATTAGACACTGGAACGGACTGGCCAGGGAGGTGGTGGAGTCACCACCCCTGGAGGTGTTTAAGAAAAGATTGGATGCTGCACTTAGTGGCATGGTCTAGTTGACGTGGTGGTATTAGGTCATAGGCTGGACTCGATGATCTCAGAGGTCTATTCCAGCCTTAATTATTCTGTGTGTCTGTGTCCGTGTCTGTGTGTGTCTCTGCGTCTGTGTGTCTGTGTGTCTGTGTCTATGTCCCTGTCTATGTGCGTCTATGTGTCTATGTCTGTGTGTGTCTGTGTCCGTGTCTGTGTCTGTATATGTGTCTATATGTGTGTCTGTATGTCTGTCCATGTCTGTGTCTGTGCATCTGTGTCTGTGTGTCTGTGTCCATGTCTGTGTTTATGTATGTCCACGTCTCTGTGTATGTGTATGTGTGTCTGTGCGTGGATGTTTTTATATCTTTTTGTTTGGGCTTTTTTTTAGCATTTTAGTCCACAGGGGATGGTAAAACTAGGTCAGTGGGTTTCCACTTTCTGTTTTCCCAGTGCCGTGTTATGCACCTGCATTTGCATTTAGTGCGGAAAGGTAAACATTTAAAATGTATTTTAATTGAAAATGAAAGGAACCATCATTTTAATCGCATTCATTTCATACAGTGGGTGTATTCTGCTCGAATTTAAATTTCAAACAGAAAATTCACTGAGAGTTTCTCACGGATGGCTTGGGAGGGGGGGAAGGGTTGTTTCTTGCTTTAATGGCAGTAACATTTTCCTTTTTAGTAAGGGAGTATGCATTCCGGATCGCCTCCAAAGCCTACTCCAGAGAGCAGCAACTGTGCTACGTGATGTTCCTCCATTTTACATAAAGCTGTTCATGAATATATTCTTTTAATTAGAAATGCTTTTTACAGAAAAATGAGTTTATGGATAAAAAAGCTGAAACCCAAATATTTCAATTCTGGTACTCTGTCATGCTGTCCCAGAGGAGCTGTACTTCAGTTGCTTAATGTCCTTATTCTCATAGATGGAGTGGATCTCCCCAGCCGTATTTCATACTCTATGATGCATCAGGCCATGAAATTCCCATAACATATCATCTCTCCTCCCTGAACCAGAGGCTCGTGGAACAGCATGGGCAATGTGTTCAGTCTCAGTGGGACTAGGAGGTGCTCCCCATGCAGCTCGCATAGAGCACTTGTGCAGCATCCGCTCTCTAAATTGGTATTTTGCCAAAATGTTCTGATTTCAGAAACTGTAATTTCAGTGAAAATTCTCCCATTTTTTTTATTTTTTGCCAGAAATTTGAAATGGAGAAGGGAAGGGTAAAGGAAGGAAAGGACAAGGAAGGAAGGCAAGCAAGCTGTGCAGATTCTGAAAGGGTCATTGCAGGGCACGCAACGCTGCTGTACTTCAGCAGTGAAGCTCTTCAGCGTCACCCGTTGTTCTTTGCACATTTGTGCAATCCTCTGATATCCTTTCAGTATGTCTTTATGTACCTGACAAACATGGTATGGGAGACAGCTGATGTGCTCATAAAACGTACCTTTCAGTTTGGGCAGCTGTCACTAGGGAGCGAGGACCTGCAGACAGTGGATCAAATGCATTTTATAATGTGTGTTTTATAATGTATATTTGAACAGGCTGCCCAGGGAGGTGGTGTTTAAAAAAATGTGTAGATGTGGCACTTTGGGACATGGTTTAGTGGTTATGGTAGTGTTGGGTTGATGGTTGGACTTGATGATCTTAGAGGTGTTTTCCTTTATGATTCTATCATTCTGTGATTCTATGTGTACGTGCCCATGTGTCTCTCTGAGATGAGTGAAGCAGCCTGGCTGCGGCTCCGCACAGAATCCCCTCGGGACGCTTGCATCTAGTGGCATAACTTCTCATTAGGGGCAGTAACCATCATCAAAACACAATAGTGCAGGGCTAGTGCTTCTTTTCACTTCATTTATCCTCCAGAATTGGTATCTCCTGTTCAGTTTTTGTGGTTCATGACAATGTGGTGGTTGAAATGTCTTAATACTCTTCTGATGCCAATAACAAATGGGTGCTCCAAGGTTTCAGGCAGGATGGACTGAGAAAAACACGCAAGGGAAACAGCAGCACTGCTTTGGGAAGGTTAGTGAAGAGTCCACAGCATCAGGACAGAGTCCAGTGCATTTCCAGCAGAAAATCCCACAAATTGGGATCCCCAACCTTCAGGTCACATCTTTCTGCATAAGATTACCTTCTGCTTCACCCAGTAAAGAACCCACAGGGAGCTGTGGAGAATGGGAGCGTCCTCCTTGTACACCAAAAGCACAGTTGCAATGTGATGTTTTCTACCAGTCCTCAATAATATATTTTTTTGCTTTCAAAAGTGAAAGAAAAAGTATGTTCTGCTTTAGAACAGAATTGTTTCTTTCTCCATTACCTTCTCTTTGGGGTTTCTCTCACATGTTTATCTTTTTTTTTTGTTCCTCGCTGTATTCACTCAAGAATACAGACCAAGTGAAAACAAATTAACTTTAATGCCTTTTCTGGGAAAAATAGAAGTACTACAGGAAAACTAGTTTTGATAAAAGCTTCTTATTAAATGAAGATTGTTAATGACAACAAAGGCAAGTGGTTGGCAGTAGTAAATTAAAGGTATATTCTGACAATGCGGATAGAATAGTGGTGAATGCACATCAGACTGCTTTAGTTGTACAGTTCAAAGGAGAAGGAGAGCGGGAGGGAAGCTAAAGCTGGGGAAAACATGGAAAATAATGGTTTTGTGATAAAAAGACAAAGCTTCTAGTCTCTTTGTGTTGAGACTAAGTTGTACTACCAAACTTGAAATCAGTAAGGGTATTGAAGGTGTAAATTTCTGAGCAAGCCAAAGCTTTCCAGAAAAGGCTTAATTTTTTAACGAATAGTAGTTTTCACTCTCAGCAAATACCATTGGCTCCAGGCTGTTGTTAGTCCATGTCTTTGAGTGGAATACCAGAAAACCATTTTTGATAAAAAAATTTTTATTAAAGATCTTTAATGACAACAAAGGCAAGCCGTTGGCAGTAGTAGACCAGGTCTTCCACTTTGAAGTTGTATCAGTTTGGAATAGGGAAGTTTGAAAGAAGAGTAGACCAGGAAAGTTTGACTAAAATGAGCATAATTTAATGTCACTTCATTGTCAAGACACGTCTCTGCTTCCATCAGGAGTGTTCATCCTACTTCTGAGACTGGTTTTACTGGCCATGTTCAGGCTGGGCTGTCCAAAATTATATTGTTCCCAGGCTGCCTAGTGGCCCTGTGTGGATCATCACACAAGCACATTAAAAATTGAACAGAAGTTGAACTCTGACATACACTTAACTAGGTACCAAGAATGGAAAATTATTACCTATTAATACCTTCTTCCTTAGGCCTATCATAGAAAAATATCAAACACTGGCAGTGCAGAAATCGCATAGGGGTAGGATTAGAGCAACCAAATACACACGGAGGGGAGAAGGCAAATCCTGACGTGGCTGTTCATTGCAGTGTGGGTCAACTGATACCATCAACGAATGATCCTTAGAAATATTGATTCTTTATGTTTACCCATGTCTTTTACTACCTCATTAATGTTGGTTTCGCTGGTCAACGAACATGTAGCATATGAAGATCCTTCTTCAGTGGCCAGAAAGCTACACTCAGACCATAACTTTCGCTGCATCTGTGAGGTGCTCCAGACAACCCCCACAGGGAAAACAAGGCATTTTTGCAAATGTGGGTCTGTGTTGGCTACATTCCACAGGGGCGCTTGGTGCAGTATCGCTGCAGCTACCCACTGCCCCAAGAAGGTGAGGTATGAAGCATGAATTGCCACAGCTCATGGCCCGTGACCTTTTTCTCCTGGCAATCCTGGGGGGGCTAGGAGAGCAGGGAAGCAGCTAGATCCAGCCTGGTCTCACTGAAAGGTTTCCTTAGCTGGAACGACCTTTCTGTGGCTAATTGCTCCAATTCAGCATGTCCTAATAAGGCACGTTTGCACATGAGTCACCTCGCTCAGATCCGCCGTGCCCTTTGGGGAAGCGAGGCATTCGGCAGGGAGAAGGGTGGGAGCCATAATACTCTTGTTGGTGTCACCTCCCAGGAGCAGCCCATGTGCTAGAGGCTGTGCAGTAGCCTGTTTTTACTCCTGCTCTGTCCCCACCCCATCGTACCATCTCTCAAATTTATCAGCCTCTGGAAACTTGATGGAATAAGTTTCCTGTCTCACAGAACAAGCTTGGTAGGCGTGTTTCACTTTGCCCTGCCTGTTTAAAGCATTTTGAAGTTCCTACTCATCTGATACCCAGCTCTTTTACATAAGGTGTGAGGTTTTCAGGAATATTTGCGATCAGCCTGGCTTCCCTGTCATTGACGTTGGGGAGAATACGAGGGGCCACTTCCCTAAGTCCCCCACACTTCTGAAAGTACACGAAAAATAAATATCCTGGTCTTGATAGATACCTTTGAGTTCGTCCCGCTGCATATATTCAGTGAGATCTGCAGTACGGAATAGCTGTCGGTTCCTCTTCACCCTCCTTACGTGGGCTGATCTGAGATGCAGCCATGCTAGTAAAATGAACCTGACAGAAAAGCCTCTAATTTAATTCAGAATCAGAATGCAGATTTTTTGCAATTAAACCATAGACGCGTTTAATACAGCACGCAGTAGTTGCTGGGAAGAGTAGGAAAAACTCATGCTAAGTAACACCTAACAAATCGACAGGAGGAGAGTGTGAATACAGCATTCGACAGCAATATAACCATTCATCAAAATGCAGTTGAGGCCTCCAAGTTGTCACCTGCACAGAGAGCAAAGCACGCGTTCCTCCCTCCAAATAACATCTACTTCAGAGCAAAGACACATCGCCTAGGAATGTGAAGCCCCCATGGCAGGGGAGCACAGTGACTTGATAACATGAGCAGCCTAAAAGGGCAGCCACCCCCAGAGAGACCCATGAAATTCTGGGAAATGCTGCTATTGCCTCAGCTGAAGCCTCCAGACACCTGATGACAGTGTCAGACACTGCAGAACAGTGGGTTGTACTCATGGCCACAGTAAAGAAGGGAGGCAGCTATTACCCTCCTGTCTGTATTTGATTTTCCTTCCTTTGCTCCTGACCTGTTTGGGATGTCAACAGGGCTGAGCCCATCCACATCGCAAACACTTCCTGGCTTTCCTCTTGCTGCTCTCATGCTGACAAAAACAAGGCGTTTGGCTCAGCAGAAGTGTCAATACACATCTTTCCTCCTTTCCATCAGTGGTGTAACTTGCCTGTAGCCTGAATCTCTGTGCTCATTGTGAAAGCTCTCCCATCCAGCCAACGAGGCACCACAAGACACAAAAACCCCAGCCCTGGCTGTCTTCATCCAGATTTACCAGTCTGCTTCCTTCTGCCTAGGAAAATTCTGTCGGCATTTCTCCAAGTCTTGCAAGTTGCCTTGAGGATATGCCATTGGTTGAGGCTGCATGACTGATCAATTCCTCCCTCTCCTCCCAGCCTCCATTTTTTTGGCTTAATCTTTTCAGCCGATGGATAAAACAACAACAAGGAAAAAAAATAGAAAAAGAAAAGGGAAAAAAATAATTCCCATGGCAATAAATAGATAGATAGATAGATAGATTGCAGTCAATTACCAGAAACTGCTATTGATCAAGGCTAGTTTAGGACTGTATTTGCTTTCTGCAGTCAAGCTTACAATACAATTTGCCCTGCATTCAGCATCTATTTCAATTAAAATCAGAGAGGAGGAAATGCCACTTATTTTAAATAAAAAGCTTTCAAGCTATCCTTGCAGGCTGCTTTGAGGATCTAGGACAGATCAAAGCTGCTTTGAGAACTCATCCATTCTGCTTCAAATATGATAGTGCATTCATTGTCCATAGGAAAAATTAAGGCAGTGCAAGATATCAAAGCAGCAAGTACATTTTGGGTTTGCAAGCAGCGATCCCAAAACTGATGAAGTCTGCCAGGATAATCACAGAACAGGAGCGACAGTAATCCCCTCTGCCACACGAGACCAAGACACTGGCAATTGCAGACACTGCACCAGAAATTGTTTCTTAAATTAATCAAGCTCTGTCTTAATGATAGTGATCTCATCTGTATGGATC
Organism: Todus mexicanus; assembly: GCA_013389965.1. Classification (NCBI taxonomy): domain Eukaryota; kingdom Metazoa; phylum Chordata; class Aves; order Coraciiformes; family Todidae; genus Todus; species Todus mexicanus. The sequence continues at coordinate 5,525 of WEIS01088461.1, read as the reverse complement.
AAAAGTCTTAGTCAATACCAGCTTCTCAAAACTGACTGAAACCAGTCAATTATGAATAAGTTAGGAATTAAGGTTTACCCCAAATCTAATCTCTTTGCTGATTAGGACTTTATTCTAACTTCCAGCCTAAAGGCATTCATTGGAAACCTAGCCTTTTCATCCTTGTTTTGGCATTGTCTTTTGCATAATGTGTCTCTTCTTTTGTCATTTGATGCCTTCTCCTTCCATAATGGCAGATAGCAATCACATCTCCTTTCAGCTTTTTGCCAAGTTTAGCGAACCAGGCTTTTTGGCACTCTGCTTCTGTGATAACTCATCTTTCTCCTGAACACCCAGGTCTGCTCTTCTCTCTGCCTGCTGCAGTCTGAGTGTTTCTTCCCTGAATAAAGGTAACTATTCAGAATAACTGAAAAGAAGTTCCACCAAGGTGCTGCACTGTTCCCGTCACTCTCATTTCTGCTGTCGCTCTGCTGTGTCTTCTCAAGACTTCTTTCTGCCTCCTATCTTTCTGCTTTCTTGAGTTTGCGTTTTCTCCTACTCCTCATTCCCACTTGTCCCATTTCTGGTTCTGCTTCTTTTCTTCACTGCTGCTTTTCTCATTGAAGGCCAAAATAAGTGAGAAAAACTGTCGGCTCTCCCTTTCCAAACCTGTTGATTGAACTTGCTGAAGAATAAGTGGTCTGTGGGGAATAGGATTTATTGGGCTGTTAGCTTGAATGGAGCTGTCTGGTTCAGCCCGTCAAGTCTCTGAGCACAATTTTTTTACTTCACAGCTCTACTGCTGCTCTTCCTCCCTCTAAATGTACTTTGAAGGGCTTTTATTATCAGTGTGCAAGGAGCATAGGTAAGACCTAATTTAGAGGATGGGGAGAAGCAGACTTCACTATCTGTCAGAGGTGGTTTCATGCCCTTTCAATGTATTTTTCAAGGCAACCACTCCTGATGCTGCATGGCTAACTTGTCTTCCATCTGTTGAAATTAGAGCCGCTGTCCTGATGGGGTTTTGTCTGTTTGTTTGAGGTAGCTTGTGTTAGCACAGGAAGAGATGTCTTAACCTGAAGTTCAGTTGAAGTTCTCATTAAACTCAGTTCTTTTTATGAAGGAGCTACCTATTCCTGTTTGCTGTGGTTCTACCTGAAAGGTGGGGCAAGCTCCAAATCTTGTCAATGAAAAAAAGGATAAAGGAAGTTTAAAAGAGAGGTGAAACACTTCTGACATGTTAGGGCATGAAATTAGCTGTTTTCTAGCACGTTCCACACCACATAGAGGCCATATTTATTTTTGTGTGCTAAACGCTGTAGCAAGGATAGTTAACAAATAAATAAATGAGTCGAGGCTGAATCCTTAAATGAATTTCAAGTGGAACAAAAGCTAATGTGGAAGTTGAGACTTTAACAGCTTTGACAGTGTCCCTTTAAATTACACTTAATAAATACCATGAAGCAGAAGTGTTCTGTGGTTATGCATATATTTGTAACAAACGGTTGCACAAATATTTGGCTCCTAACAATGAACTAAACGGTATGACATTTGCCTGGGAAAATTAATTACTTTAACGTGTGTTGTATAAAATATGAGATAATCATGTAACGTATGTGTATACCATAGAGCGTTGCTGAGTGACTAAGTTATTACCAAAGGAAATTTATGAGGAATAAACAAGAAATACTTAGAGATGCTGTAAATGTCATGTTATGCTCAAGGGCCTTTTGCGGCTGAATAATTTTAATGTGGATGAGGCGGACAGGATCATACAATGAAAAGTCAAGTTGGAATAAGTTAATCTTTGTGTTTGTATGCAATTTTATTGGCATTTCATGTAGCTGTGATGTTTCCATTTCAGATTGTAGGGTCAGTTCATAATGAAGATAGCAATATCAAATCAGACTAAGCTCAGTGATTCAGCATGGTCTCAGCACCAAATTTTAAACTGTCTGTATTAAAGTAGAAGGGCTCTCTGTTAAAGAAGTGGGGGGGAAAATGGTCCTGATAGTCAAATCATGGCTGCTAGGTTGGGCAAAATCTTACTGCCTAATTTATGTGACATTTTGGAAAGACAAAATAATCTCCTTTCGAGGTCTTGCCTGAGAAGGCGCCACTCTGTGCAACTGTCACGTCTCACAAGCAGGGAAGCTTCAGCGACTGCCAGAGCTCTGCCCTCCGCTCCTGTTAGGATGCTCCGCAGCATCTACATGAGACTGTGTACATGAGGAAGCAATGGAAAGCAATGAACTGGAGAAATAGGAACTGGCGAGGGAAAAGCAGATATGTACATTTCTTCTCAGACAAGAAGTGTAGAGCACAATGGTCCTGATCTCCAAATAGTAAAAAATCACGTCCATTACGCTTGTCTTTTTTCCCTTAACTAAGAAATTAAGATAGATGAGGCTCCTTTGTGAACAGCTAGCAGAATCATTTTTTTAAAAAAAACAAGGCTGATTGGTTTGAAGGGGGGTCTTTAACTGCTCCAACAGTTGTGAAGAATATGATAAACTAGGGCACAGTCTGCTCGGTGAGTCTGTCACCAGCATTTTTTCGTGCAGCAGTACAGAAAGCAGCTTCTCAGGTGGCAATCCTGGAGTCATTTCCTACGATGGGAGAGGAACAGCTGGGGAGTATGAAGGTGGAGGACAATGTTGCTGAAAGAGTTACAGCATTCGTAAGCCTCAGGGAATGAAGGAAGGATAACATAAACCTGAAGACAAAAGACTTGAAGGCAGTAGACTTTAATGAACACAGAGGATATTAGCACGGAAATTCCTCCAGGAATCAAATATGTGGAAGAAAAGAGCTCCAGAAAGAGTTGATGGATCATTTTAAAATAAATAAATAAATAAACAAAAGACTGTAGGCACAGAATCGCAAAATATCCCAGCATGTAGAAAGGGTAGGAAATGCAGTAAGAGATATCTCTGAAGTCACAAGCTCTTCAATGATCTCAAGTGCAAGAAGGGAGTGTACAGAACGTAGAAACTAGGTCAAATATCTAAAAATGAATGATAAAAAAACCCTCAGCATGAGCATACAGAGACAAAATCAGAAAGTCTAAGGCACAAAATAAAATACTTCTGCTATTCTTTGCTTATACTAATAAGGCATTTTAAGGGCTTTTTTGACAGTAACAGAAAGGGAAACCAAGGAAATAATTACTTTATGGATAGGAGAATTGATAGATGATGCTGAGAAGCTCAGAGAGCTTAGTGCCTTTTTTGAAGAAGACTAGAAGAGGACAAACATAGTGTTCCTGATAAAAGTAAGAGCAGGAAATCATGGAACCAGAGAAACAGAAATAATCACTATCTCTGTAACTCCTGAGAAAAGACTAAAGTAAATAATCAGGTGATTTATAATTCCATGAAATTTAAAAATGAGGCATAGCTTGATATTATTTTCCTTTTTCCAAATCTACCAAATTTCCTTTTATTACAAGGAAACAGTTATTGTAGGAACAAGAGAAATTATGTGGGCCACATACAAAGTTGTGTGTATGTGTGTGTGTATGCTAGGGGTAAAGAAAGACTGGATAGTCTTTCACTTGGAGGCCTTTCAGAGGCAAAATACAAGATTCCCTCTGGTTCCTGCTACCAGTGCTTATCCAGCTGCCTATGCTGAAGAATGTGCTGTAAAACACAGGGAGCACCAGAGCTGAAAAAATCTCTCTGGGAAACAGAAATGTGAGCAGTGGTTGCATTCTCACAGTGCTCTTGCAGCTGAGAGCAGTTGCGGGCCTTCTAAAAAAGAGGATGTGCAGCAAGGAGGGGAGGATGCAGGGAGCACTTGGAGGCTGGAGCAACCATTTGCTGTGTAGCTTTGAGCATCCTGTGCTTCTGAGCTGAATGGCAGGAAAAGGTGTGGCCAAAGAGAAGACCCCAAAATCCTTGCAGATAAGAGGGACCCAACCTCCTCAGTGCTGACAGCATCTTGCTGTGCTTCTTCACTCTGGATGCTTGGGCTGATTCCTTAAGGACAACACCATGTATGGGGAAAGATGCTGCATATAAGAAAGCCCAATGCTCAAAATACCTCTCTGGAGCTGTTCTTCTTTATCTGTGTTTAGTGGCCTTAGTGGATAACATAAGACAAAAAGTACTCCAGTTACAACTGAAAAATGCTCTAGTGGTGAGGATGATGAAGAAGAGTATCACACCCCTGCTGAACAAAGCACCCTCATCTTCCAGCGCTTATAGGAACGGGTTAGACAAATTACTGCTAGGTATGGATTAGGTACAGCTGAACAACTGAAGGACCAGTGGGATCTTGTAAATGAGTTTGTACTATCTCTTTCAGTACTGTTTTGACCCAGGATATGATGATGTGCATCTGCAGTAATGGCCTGGCAGGAACCCCACTTGAAAGGTGAGGGAACGGGTGGCCTTTCAGTCACAGCATTCCAGCTCATTGTTTGCTCCGAGGTGCACATTCAGGCTTGTCCCTCAGGTCTCTTTTCATTCTGCGCCATTAGTAACTGTATACTCGCTCAGAAATGGCTGAGAAGATCACAAGACCTATCCAGGGTGTGGGATATTTTATTTTCAAGGGTAGCTGTGCCAGATGCCTCGGGGAGAAATGCAGAAGCTGTGTGAGTGGGTAACAGGCGACTAAACTGCTTGTTGGTTGAAGAAGTATGAGAATCCAGCTTCTACATTAAGAGGTTAAGTCATAATCTTGAAGCACAGCTGCCCAAGCCCAGAGACTGCTAGAGTTTTAACCCTTGCTAGTGCAACTCTTTGTAGTTTCATCCATTGTGGAGTGCATGATTTTTTTTTTTATTCTGCAAGCCTCTTGAGGCAGTGAAGCTTCATTCCCTCACTGAGTGGAACAGCCTTCCTGTCTCATCCTCTAGCTCTCAGAGTCACTGATGGATTTTGCTGTCTTATGAAAAAGTTGGGAGAATTGCCAAGTCTACCTGATCTTGACTTCCTTAGCTTGTGTACTTCTGATTACCCTCTATGTAAATCAAACAGCTTCCTCAATCTTAATTTGTTTTTTCCCAACTTCCCTAACAATTCTCATTAACCATGCCCTACATTTGTGTGTGTCTTGATAGACAAAGGGCTAACATTACGCTCTGTTTTATTGGAGAAAAACAGGTTATTCTGAAGGATGGTGGAAAACAGTAACCTACTGCAAGGTGCTTGAGATGCCTTTCAGGAGAGAGCTCAAAGCTTGCTCTCATCTGCAGAGGAATCTTAGGGAGAGTAAGCTCCTTAAGTTAAATTAGCTCTTCTGAGTAGGTCTCTGCAGAGCATTAGGCTGACCAGAACCAAATACAGTATTCCGAATGAGTCACTAAGCCATAATGTCACTGTAATGCCATAACATTGAGTATATTTTCTATCCCATTCCTTATGTACTCCAACATCTTGTTTGTAATTTGATATTGGTTTACACTGAGCTTCCAAGTGAATGTGCCAGTCTTTCCCTGACTTTGTTGTCTGTGACTTAGGACCAGCACTGTGCAAAGTGCTTCAGGCTCCTACATCCCCGAACATGGTTTTGCTTCAGTGAGCACCAACAACTTTATC
>WEIS01088457.1:0-15041 GCA_013389965.1 Todus mexicanus | reverse complement strand
CAGCAAAGCTTTAAAAATCTTCTGGCAGTTTATTTGTGGGCATTACTACTACATATTAGATCATGAAACCAGGAATATCTCACCAAAGACAGTTGCCAGTTTTCAATGTTACAGATTTAACTATGTGGGCCAATACTGAGAGATTTTTCCAATATGTTTAACTAACAAATATTAACAGTTATTATTACCAACCATAGCACTCTGATTCTTCTGTGGATGTGAATTGACTCAGAGAGAGCTGAAGGACCTATCTTAGGTTGTTTGCCCCAATTAACGTTCTCCAGAAGGGTATTTACCCTCACCAGATGATTCAATCTTTGTCATACATAGCTATAGTTTCACTACCCCGCATTGAGGTCTTCAGGGCTACCTCTGCCCTATGACAACCATATCCAAGCAGCCAGGCTGTCAGGTAATGCCCTGGAGGAGATGATGCCAGACATAGTCACTGAGGATCTTTGCAGAGCGCCAGCATGTCGAGGTCGTCATGTTCATCTATCTTTGCAGGACCGAGCTTTTCAATGCAAGTCTACCATTATCATCCTCCCTGCTTTTCAGTTTGGTTTCATTCGTGGCTGATTTGTTCCTGCAGGCTCTTTGGGAGGCATATTACTCTGTACTTGCCAGGCTTCTGTCTTTCAAGGTCATTTTACCCACAGAAATTGATGTTTTTTGCTGTTTTTCCCAAGGGACATTAAAAAAAAAGGGGGAAAAAAAAGGATTGTTATACTACATTCAGACCACTGTCCAGATTTATGATCATAGAAAGTTGTTTTGACACTGCTGCTTCTGAGTGAGGCTGTGTTATCAATCTGTGGAAGGGGGAAGACAGTGTTTGCTACCTTACCTTGCTGTCAGCTCACTACTTCACATATCAATGTTATGACTGCAGTTCAGTTCATATTTGTGAAGCCCTGGGAAAAAGTTAAGCACTCGAGAAGTACTGAAGATTAATATTATTTTGCCCTGCAGAACACACAGCTACTTCAATAGGATGAGGCAGTCCAAACAGGACTTGACAGTGTCTTGATAAGCAAACAACTAACATCAAGCAACCTCCCTTTGCATTTGTTTCTACAAGCAAAGGACTGAGTGGTGTCTGGCTGAAGGTCATCCTTTGTGCGTGTGTCTCTCTAAAATACTTTGGCTGACCATGTAACTTGCAGAAGGAAAGCTGAAGAAGCTGTCTTTATTTGCGTTTTTTTCTAGCCCTGATACCTCTTCATGTTTATACTAAGTGCAGAACAGCTATACTTGCTTTGATTTCTCTTGAATTTGGACTGGCACCTGCTGGTGTGGGGAACTGAAGGCACAGAATGAATGATTGTACAGCAGCAGTCAGCTACAGAGTAGTTCAAGATTGTGGGATTGATGGGCAAAAGTAGGTCTGTACTCCCCATTGTGCTTTCTTCAATCTCATCTCTAATCCTTATAGTGTCTGATTTGAGAAGTAACAGCTAACAAAGAAGAACAGCAGTTCCAGGATTGCTTTCCTGCCTGTCAGAAACCATTGTGCAAGTGCCCTGCAATCAGTGTTTCAAGAAATGCATGTATTTATTTTCACTGAGGAGTCCTGGAGGTGCTTACACCTGGAATGCCCCATCTCATCTCATCTCATCTCATTGCTAAAATGGGGTTGTGCACTGTGTGCTTCCTAAAGTGCATCTCTCCCAGCAAGCCACAGGCACTTAGCCTGATTAGTGGTCTTTGAAATACAATCTAATGAGTAATACAGCCAGAAAGGAAGAAAGTAATTTGGAAAATAACTGAGAGAAGGAGAACAGTACTTTTAAAACACTTTACTGCAGCATTTGCTTCTGCTTGGCCAAATTAATCAAGTTTAATAGCCAAATACAGAAACAATCCAGATTTTCTCAACAATTTCAGAGTAAACCACAATACACGGAGGATTTTTTTCTGTTTGACTGCTTACTTGAAAAAGTTACCAAAAATGGATTACCACGTCCTCACACCCATAACAACCTTTTTTTTCACACCCACTATAAAACATGCATAGGCTGTGCAACTCACGGTGCCTGAGTACAGTGGAGGGGTGAGAAGTTTGCCCAGACTGCCAGACCCGAGCTCCATGTGCAGTCACTGGAGACAAGTAATTAAGGCATCTACTATGAGATTGGATTTATTTGCCTTAACTAAAGCATCCAGAATTCAGCCCATGTTTAAAGCTTTTTCAAAGCTGCTAACCTGTGGCAGATTTGCCTTCCCAGAAATCTTCCTCCTTGCTTTGCCTAAGCCCAAAGCCAATTCTGAGTCACAGTATGGGTATTTATTTGAGAAGTATAGTTTAACTTTCCCCTAGCAGCTTGACATTTTTAATTGCATAGCATGGTACAGAATTACTAGACTGAGCATAATATGTCGAGTCAATAAACCATGTATTACATTTTTAACCTCAGGCTTCAGAAATCCATGTATTTTCATAGGTGTGTTTTCTGCGTATGCTTTGAAGCCCAGGACATGTATAGCTTAAGGGAACCGTACAACTTTCTTCGTTTTATATAGGCAGCCTTGTGAATGAGTGGAACTTAACAGTTTTGGTCCACATGTACAATAATTTTCCTTTGTTTGGGAAATGTTCCTTTTTTTCAAGTACATGTAAGCATTAAATATCTTGAAGAAACAGAAAAAATTACTCTACTTCGTGGCGTGACTCCAAAGAGGAGACTTCTGACAACAGGGACTCTGCCCTGTGTTTACACCTGCAGAAAGGGGGTTCACATCTACTCTTTCTGTTTTAGGAGTTACGAGTAATTTATGACACACAGTGAATTTAAAGATGAGTGAATGTATTCTTTACCCAAGAGAAAGAAAACTACCTGTATTTTATTCTCTTGACTACTGAGTTAAAAAGAACATTACAGTTTTACCAAGATGTTTTCAGCCTGGCAACTAATGTGCCCCTCCCTAGGGCTCAGGCATGTGGGACAGAGAGTTGTCATCTCCAGAATCTTTGCTAGGACAGAAGTTACCACCCTCCTAAAACTGATGGCTCAGCATATACTCCTTGACCTCCATTAGTCAACTGGCTTAGCAAGGCCTTGTCTGTATTAAACCCCTTCAGGCCAACCCTGGCTCATTTCAGCTGGGCCAGACAGAAGGCATCTTCTAGGAGCAGGAGGCAGGAGGGCAGTAACCTGCACAGGCAGCCCTAGGCGATGATGTGCTGTGGTAATGACGTGTACGGATGTGTGTGCATGGAGTGTCCTGGAGCTGGAGCACGGATCGTCAGGCAGACTTTGCCCAGGAGGAGGATAAGGTGCATCATTTGTTCAGTGCTTTAGGGAATTAGCAAATAGAAGTGTCTGGGAGACCTCAGTCTAGCAAAATATTCAAGTACCTGTTAAATTGTTATCAAATCAATAGCTTGTTGACTTTGGTGGGACTAATGATGTGTCTCAATTTAAGACTGTGTTTAAGTGCTTGTCTGGATTCAGATTCGAAATATTAATTGCTGCCCAGTTTTGTATGTTCTAACACAGGTTAAGTGAGGAGAAAACAGAAGGTGACACCACCCCTAACATGAATGCTACTAAACTTGTTTTGGAAGAATCAGGTAATTGCTTTTAAAGGTGGAAAACTAACCATCTGTTTTGGGTAAAAACATGTTTTATGGTTTCCTTTCCTTGCTCACTTTAGGACACTCTGCCATTACCATGTTTTATTTGCCTTACCCACCTCCAAGTCTCTTCCACTTGTTTTTCTTCCTTGTCTCACTGTTCTGGGAACTGGAGTTAAAAGAAAAGCAGAGCCCCTTTGAACCAGCAGCAGGCTGGATTAACTGGGACAAGCAGCCCTCCCTCCCCTTCCCAGCCCTGCTGTTTGCAGCTGAGTGATAACATACTCCAGCCCTTGTTCCTTGCTCTGTCCCATGTGTTTTCTCTTCTTTTTCTTTCTACCTGTCACTAGCTTTAATTCCACATGCATCAGTGAACAGCAGCCACTGATGCTTGATCTCACCACTACACAAAAAAAGCTTTTATACAGGCTGCAACCGGAGCTCCTGCAAACACATTTCTAACCTCCAGCTGGTCAAGGCGCACCTCTGCTCACATTTCACTTTATCAGAGGGCTGCAGGGGACCATGCTAAGCAGACTGTTTACTCTCCTCCATATGCAGCATTGCTCGCCTTTATTATCGGGGCAATATTTTATATTGGAGGTTGCCACCCAATTATTAAACATGAGATAAGTAGTTGTGGGTTTAAAAGACTTGCTCTTTGCAGAATATAGTACGATCATTAGGAGATCACACACTGTCCATTTACCCAAAGGAGTGGGAAAGAGCCGAGTAGCAGAAGATTTTCTGCACTGATATGGTCTCCCTGCTCATTTTTAGCCCTTTTTGGCAGCACAGCTGGGAATCCAACATCCAGCTCCCCAAAACGACTTCACAAGGTATGGTGGTAAGGGATAATACTTGATGTGGCTTGCTTACTGCCTAGTGTTGTTTAAAAGGACTTTGAAAAGGAGTCTGATTCTCAGCAGAGGCTGGCACTGAATGTTACCTCTCTATCCAGAGCAGGGAGGTAAGAAAGACCAAACACCGTAAAAAGGCCGAAAGGAGTGGAGGAAAACTACATGTAAATATGCAGAAGGAAGAACATGAAAAGGCTGTCAGGGCCGTTTCCTTCAGGGTTTCTTCACTGCTGTTATTGGCTGGCAAGAAGTCACTTTTACAATGAGGTGTTTGAGACTTGGGCTGTGTCTCACAAGCAGGCTGGGGAGATGCTGCTCCTCCTTTCCCAGTGACTGCAGAGGAGGGTGGTGAAGCTCTGTATTAGCCTCCACCAAGAGACTGCCTAAGCCTCTGCCTCTTTTGTTGACATCCTGTATATTTAGCAAAGAAACAAAACTGTCCTTGCAATGTGTGGACATGATAGGCACTTACTTGCTCTGGATGTCCCCAGGGAGTTCTCATCTAGTATGGATCCTTCTACATTGCACCACTTTAGGGAAAATTATAGAGCTCCCTCTTGCATTGTAACCGTGTTACGTAAAGCATCTCAATATGCCACCCTCTGAGAAGATGTGCCAGCTCCAAGAACCTCATTCAGATATATCAGATAAGATAATGACCCATTTAAAGTACTAATTAAAATTGGATGAGTTTCATCTCTCCCCCAGCTTTAGAAAAGAAAAATCACAGGCCAAATATAAATTTCATAAATGCTTGATAAAACCTCTGCAGGAAGGAATTTGGCAGAGGGCATTGAGACGAGGCACTTTTGAGCAAATGAAAGAACCTAAAGCAAGACTTTGAAGTCTGACCTTCAGAATGTATAATAATACACTGGATGACAAAGGTAACAAATACCACAGAGTGGGACAAAATGTACCCAATTAAGCAGTTTTAGCCACGCTTTGGCATTCTTTGCAAACATGCTTCTTACCAAAAGGATTTTCAAACTTGTCAGCACAGCTTCTCAGTGATGTTAGTTCTGAGAATTTTGATTTCTTCTTCTATGTGTAAAGCGGCAGATGATCTGTTATTTCATAGTCACATCCACTTCAGTGGCGTTATTTCCATTACAGCAGTAGCAAGGCCTGAGACTGCTGTGACTAGTAATAGTCATCACTGGGAACTATGGGCCAAGCATATTCTTCTGAGCTTTATAATCAAATCAGTTGATAAGCTAAAGGGATAAACACTGCCATGTGAACTGGAACCTCAATTTCTTCTTCTCCGGGTGGACAGACTGAAAAGTGTGCTTTCTTACTTTTGCTGTCTTCCCAGATCATAGAACAGATGAGTTGGAAGTAATGTACGGAAGTCTCTAGTCTGAGCCCCACACTTCTTTACAACTCCATTGGTTATTTGCACCATGAACTTTCCCTTCTCCAGGCTGAACAGTCCCATCTCTCTCAGCCTCTCCTTGTAGGACACATGCTTGAGTCCCTTTGTCATCCCCATGGCACTTTGCTGCACTCTCTCCAGTAGGTTTTCATGACTCCCTTGTACTGGAGAGCCCAGACCTGGACACAGTACTCAGATGCGGTGCCACCAGTGGTCAACAGAGGGCAGGGTCACCTCCTTTGACTTGCAGGCAACACCGCTTTTAATGCGACTCCAGAGGTTCTTGCCCCTTTTTGCCACAGTTGTGCATTGCTGGCTCATGTTCAGATTGTTGTTCACCAGGATCCCCCACTGACCAGTCTTCATGAATCTTTCCCAGCTGCCACGACTTTTAAAAGATAATGAAAAGTAACCTTGCAATGACATTGGTCAATTTCTTCAGCACTCAGGGATGCATCCCATCAGACTTGTGTCCATCCAGTGTATTCACATTTCCCGAATTATCCTCCTTCCAGCAAGCCAGTCTCTTTTGTTCCAGTCTTTCCCACTGGTCTCAGGGCCCTGAGACTGTTGAACGACAATACCAGTAAAGCCTAAAGCGAAGAAGGCATTCAGCACCTCAGCCCATTGATTACTCTGTTGTTTGTCATCAAGTCCTCTGCTCACATCAGAGGATCACGCCCACAGTTTTCCCAGCTATCCTTTTGCTGCTGGTATATCTGTTAAAGACCTTCTTGTTGCTCTGCATATCACCGCACCTAGATTTAACTCTAGGTGGGCTTTGCCTTTCCCAACCATATCCTTTTGCGTTCAGGCAGTGTCCCTGGATTTCTCCTGGGTTACCTGCCCCTGCTTCCACCTCCTGTTTTTTTCCTTTCTATACTTGAGTTTAGTGAGGAGTGGCAGTCCTCCTGCTACCTTTGCTTTTCTACCTGCTCATCAGGATGGACCATTCTAGAACTCAGAGGAGCTGATCTTTGAAAACAAACTGCTCTCCTGGACCTCTCTTCCTTCCAGGACAGTATCCCACAAAGTTCTTCTAAGCAGCTCTCTGAACAGGTCAAAGTCTGCTCTCCTGATGTGCAGGGTTGTGATGCTAAAGCCCAGGAGAGGATGAGGTAAACCTTACAGACACTGGTCATAGGCATGGCAGAGGCAAGCTGAATTCCTCCACGTTTCTTGTTCCTTGCCTGGGCTCCTGGTTCAAGGACCCAGCACAGCCATGCAAAATGAACTTGCATAATTTGTGCTGCCAATGTGCGGCATGAAACCTTTTCTCAGAAGGCGCCAACAGCAGAAGGCTGTCCTGGCACTGGCCCCACGTCCCAGGTGCTTGCTTCACAAACTGTACTATGTAACAGGAGCTTGCAAGGCTGGGAAAGGGTGAGACAAAGCACAGGTGCCTCCAGGGGCTTTAGGTAAAGGAACAGACAAATCTGATATCCCAAGGAGGTTTACCGTGCTTATGTCAGCGATCAATAAAATAGACAGAGAACACATTTGAAATTCTGGAGGCTTGACTTGTGAGATCAATTCAGTCATTTTATAAAGATCTGTGTGTGCTCTGGATGAGCACCTGCTGGAGGAAAAGTGGACAGCTTCTACAAATAGAGTCATGCTGGATGCGGGGATTGGCCAAAGAAAAGGGTGCAGATTTGTATCTGGTTCACTGCCCAGTCCAGGGTATATGCACCATGCTCTGCAACTGAGAAAAACTCTCTGAGGACATCAGAGAGGCTTTCCAAACCGAGTGTTGTAAGAGACGGATGTTGAATGGTCTAGTACAAGTTATGACCAACACTGTCTGGATATATATCACAGAAGTTACTTCCCTCATAATCCAAGATAGAAGATACCATGTTAAACCTGTAAACACTACTGCTGCTGCCTGGTCTTGAGACTCCTTCTTTCTTTTCCCATTCCTTCCAAGCCACTCTTCCCAGCTGTCAGAGAGTCCTTTTCTGTCCTCTCTTCATATTTAATTTCCTCATCTCATGCCCTCACACCATGCAGAAGAGCAGACATACTTTTGAGTCTTTGCCCAATATTACTTCTTATTGAAAACACTTGCCTGTGTGGAAATCAATGTCTGATTGCATATGATTTGCCTCACCTAGGTTCCTGAACTGTAGTTAAGCACCCGATTGCTTAATCCTGCTGAAATGAGGACTTCACAGAGACACTAGTTCTCACTAGTTTTTTCACACTTCTCACAGAGGCACTCAGACACAGAACCTCATGCCCTGCTGAATCACTTACCCTCTGGGGGATGTTCTCTGTGCCCTGGCTGAAGCCATCTTTGACTCCATGTGCCATGATAACAAGGTGCCCATGCTTTCTGCAGACTGATTTGTCACTGGGTTGGTAGTGGAAGATGGTCTTTCCTGTCTTCAGCCTTTGAATTGTGTGGAGGAAAAAGTTTTTATTTCTTGATGAGTTGAGCGACTTGTTTCTTGCAGACTTGCAGAGATATCTTTGGGGTGGGTGTGATTTTCCTGCATGGGTAGCCAAGTGCAATGTGCAACCAGCTGGCTGGCCCAGTAGGATGGGATGCCTGTGTGGGCCACTCAAATGCCATCCATAGGAGCTAAGCTAAGAGATCAGTACAGGCATATAACCATGATAATAATTTTTGCATGTGTTTATCCAACTTTATCTAAGATACGATATATGATTAACAGTGAAATTTGTGGACAATTTTGCAGTCCACATGTTGTTCAAGGTACTCTGTTGTCTCTCCTAGAGCTTGCAAAACTCACAAAAAAAGATCTCCTTGGAATGTCTTGTATTTTATTGCTTAATTGTTTTATGCGCCCGCTATTAATTAGCCATGGTTGGTATGTACATGTTTGTGCACTGCACTGCAACATGCACATACCTGAATATTCTATAGTATGATTAATGGTGAGTTCTTCTTAAACACCATCTTCACTGGTAAAGAGATTGAGTGCAGTTATCTGGGTGACCTAAAATGCTTCATGAGCTGGGGCTGCTCAGGGAGAGTGAATAAATGATGGTATTATGAAATCATGTTTTCTCTTGTGTAGCTAAAAATGGCTCCAGCGAAATAACACAGGATCTATGTTTGCTTGGGATGTGGTGAACTCGTATATGTGAAGTTTTTCACAGAAAAGGAATAAAAAAATCGCTTCTCTAAAGGGCTACTTCACCAAATTTTAAGAGGATTGGGTAAGAACTCCATCTTCTTGCTGAAGGAAATATTTGCCAGTTTTGTTTGCTCTCTGCCAATGCACATTTTCTCAACTATCTCATAGTAAAACTGCTATGAAGAACTGCAGATACGTGCAGCCGGAGCTCACCTGCTGTGACATGAGCAATTCCTGGCAGCTCCCAACAGCCCCTAGCCTGCAGCAGCAGCACCAGCAGAGCAGTTGCATTGAAACTCCAGCCTAGGTGATGCTGGTTGTTTTACATTTTCACTGGTAACATGAAGGATCAGCATATTTCATATGCAGTAAGATCAGGATAAATCACCACTTAGAAAAGAAAGGAAAACATGATTGCTTCTAGCATAGTAAGTAAGCACTGTATGGCTTTGCACCCAGGTTTTGTACAACTTGTTTTTCTTGTTTACAGTGAATATACTTATGAGGCCTTTAACTGATTAAGCAAAGTACCAATGAGTAAAGGGAACATTCAAAGCATCATTTTGAGATACTGTGGAGGAAATTCTTGAATATCCCACAGAAAATCAAACGAAACTCCTCAAATGCATTTAGATGGATTTCCTGTTGCACCACAAATATGATGATTTTTTACTGTCATAAGGGAACATCAAATCCTACATTCCTTTGGAAGAGCAAAATAAATTTGAAGACATCTTCCAGGCATTATGGAACTTGTTGAAATTAACTGTGGAGTTAAAAGACCATTCTCTGTTTTCACATTTCCTGCACTAAGCAAAGATTAAGGATTAGATAAGCCCGTTATATTGGGAATCATGGAGCAGATGGATGAACAAATTGTCAAGATGCATTTATTGGTGATTATGAAAGAAAAAGAATATTTTTGACACAGCATCCATTTGTGTTACTGCTTATTCTTAGAGCCATGGTAACTCAATTGCATTAAAAACCAGTTGTCCTCAGAAGAGGTTGTCTATGGCTTGCGTGACTCTAGAGAAGAACATTCAACATTATGTTTCTGGTATTTCAACTGATGAGTGTCTGAAGTTCACTTTAATTCACGGGGCACTAAGGGAATCCCTGCAATGCCAAATCCAATATTCTGCCATCTAGTCCTAGTCATCATTGTCCTCTACAGAGAACAAATTTTACATTTGCTTCTATTTCTCTTGAAAAAAATCAAATCTCAGTCCTAATTCTCCTTTTGCTGAAGAGATAGTGAGGTTAGATGCCTCAGTGGCCATAGATTGTGCTACTGTTTTTCAGAAGAAATCTCTCAACATTGTCAGCTTAAACCTTTCAAAGTCATTCAAACCAAATGCTTTAGTCGTTCCAGCATTTTGATCTTCTACTAAATTAAAACACAACCCATTCATATTCAGGATCGCCTGAATTTCCATGGTAAAAGTTTTCTTTTTCTAAGATGAAAATGTTGGGGGTTGATAGTTCTGAGATAAAAGCTTTGGTTGTCTTGCCAGTGTGATGTATTCCATATAAATAACCTCATTACTAGTTAGTATTTAAGGGGTATATGAATCCTGGGAAGAGTTTATCAATTTGCCCTTTCTGTCTGGCTTATAGCCTAATGAGAAACATGACTTTGATCGTCTTCCACTTCAGCAGGCTTTGGTGCTTCTATTATGTAAACACATGTGGAAGTGGCTATACGTATCACAATGATTATTAAATCGTTAATGTCTGCAAGCTCCAGAAATGCTTGTGCCATGATATTCATTTTAATTGCTAACCAGACAGAGTTAATTAGGGGAAATCCATGATATTGTAATTGGTCTGTCAGCTCTTTCACAGTGGTGAAACTCTCTTAGGAAAGTCACTGAGGAACCCTGAAGAGAAATTGTTCCTAATGGGTGAAGCATACAACTGAATGGAAAGAAATATGATAAAGTCATGATAAAATCGTCATTTAATGACTTAGAACATTAGTCATGTTTTAAAATTATTTATGTGTCTGCCTCTCTTTCTGCCTATTCATCTATTCTTTCATATTGCTCTCCAAAAAGTGAACAGTATTTCTAATTCTGGAGAAGGAAAGAATCCGTATGAACCTCCATTTTATGTTTTGGGTTGTTGCTAGTATTTTTAGATTTTATTAACTTTTTGATTGATAGATCAGAAACTGGATGAGAGATAAGTATTTACATACAGGTCTGCAAAAAAAACAACCACCACCAAAAAGTAATAAAATAAGAAAGGAGAAACGTTGATTTATTTCATAATTCTGTTGTGTGCTTGTATCTCTTAGAGAAATGAATCTTTATCAAAAAGAGACTGGAAAGATTTGTCATTGTGAAATGTGCTCTTACTGGTTTTTTTAATTTTTTTTTTTTAAATCCATACAATCATTTGGTAATAAAATACACTTTTCTTCCAGCACTGCTCATATTGAAGCGTTGAAAGAATAGTGAAAGCCTATTCTGAAAGGTAAATATTGAGTACATGTTGAGCCTGTATTTTAAAATACTATATCTATAACCAGGAATCCAAATCAAAATTCTTGAAATCTTCAACTACCAGCCTCAGGAGACACATTGTGAAAAAAAAGATAGGTTCCTATCTGGCATTTCTGCAGAATTGGACTGTCAGTCATATGTGTAGTTAGCCCTTCTGAATCGTATCTATTAAAAATCCCTGCTCATTTCTGAAGAGCTCAGTTCTACATATGTATTCAGGTAACAAAATGTGGCCTCTTCCTTTATTTTTTCCTCAGAATTAGAGAACTTTCACAAGTGTTAACGAGGTTGGGTAATTAAGTTGCCCAACTAGAGATTAAGATTTTGAAAATGTTGCCTTTGTTTTAACTTGTGCCTGTTGTTTTTACTGTAGCCATCTGTCATTTCTTTATGTCTCTTAGAATGTAAACTGCTTTTGCCACAAACATATTACAGGTTTGTATTTGTGCCGTGTCAAGCGGTGTGGACACTTAGGGCTGAAGGGTTTGAAAGCACTCCTGTGCTGCTGCAGAGAGCACCATCCTATAGCTTTGGGTGGGACTTGAGCTGTGTGGACGCACTGCCCACAGCACAAAGCTTGGTGCAAAGTTGATGGCTTCCCAGTTGATCCACACAAATACTGAAAGTTGTCCCAGTCATGTGTTTTGCCCTTCACAGCTTTTGATCTTTGTCAATTTAGTCAATTTTTCTTCCTCAGACTGTGTGTGTATTTTCTAAAGCTAATAAAATAAACATACTGATCTATTTAGTTTAGTAGCTTATCTTTAAAGGTAACCAGTTCAAGAGACTTCAGAGAAAGAATTAAATTTTCACCAAAGAGAAAAGGGCCCTTAGGTCTGGAGAGCTGAGGAAAAGAAAGGAGCTGAAACACTATTAGAAAGCTAGTGGTTAATTTTTGTTAGATAATAATGAGAGCTATTACACTCTTTAAAAAATAACCTATTATTATTACTAGCCTGCATTTTAATAGTAAAATAGACCACTATTCCCTCTCTACCAGTCCTCCCATGACATAACATCATGCATCTCTGGTCAAAATGTTTTTTCCACTCCTTTGATCAGCAATTCCCTTTTAAACTATCTCCTCTCAGCTCCTTCTTTGATCACCTTTGACAGACTGCTAGAGTATGGAGGACTAGTGTATTTAGAAGACCACGGAAAATCCCAGGACACAAGACATTTTTATATGAAATACAACATAGACATGTCTCCGGAGCAGAAAGTCAGAATAAAAGATATATGTCTTGGTACAAGGGAATGGCAGAAGGAATTAAAATTGGCTAGTGTCTCACTGGTGCTGCAATTCATACTTTGCCTTGGGGAACCTTGATGGCTAGAAATCAATAATATAGATTTCATCTGCAAACAGATGCAATCTCTGCCCCTTTATGGGAGGAGCAGCTAATACCTCAGGCAAATACAGGGCATGACTTTCAGGTACACCTAGTGTGTGCTGTGGGGAGTGTTGCATAACCTTGCAAGCAGCCTTATTTTCATAATAAACACAATGACAAATCAAAGGGTTGGGTATACAGAGGGGAAGACTTCTGCAGAGGGACAAATTTAGGAGAAAAGTGTAAAATAATCGGTTTCTAACTGGTTTATGAAAAGAATGTAAGCAAGATTTTAAGAAGAGTATCATTTTGTAGGAAGGACAGCTGAATATATGACACCCTTGAGCTACCAACTGGTCATAGGCATTGTTTTAAAGTATTTTAATGACTTCTATTTCCTAGCCACTTTTATTTCAGTCTCATATTGTCTGTGTTCTTTCTTTCCCAACCTCCCTCCCCCACTCCCAACCCAGTTCTCTCTATTTTTCCATTGTAGTTCCCTTTCAGAGCTAACCAATATCCCCTTTAGCATCAGCATGTGATTTCTCCATTTCAATTTAATTTTAATTCCTTTTTGCTTCAGTTTTCCACCTGGAAATAAAGAAAGCATTGCTTAATAATCTGAGAGGGTGTTACAAGAGTTCCTGGATGATTTAAGAGTGTTTCACAACAGACTTTCTTTTCATAAAAGTAGGATAAAGTGATATCTAGAGAGGACATAGCTAAAAGTTGCTTTTACTTCCCTCTCTGCTGCAACCTGTATTTGTAAATGCAAAATGTTTTACCACAGCACATGTAAATCACAAGTTTTTGATGGTGGCACGACTGTGAAAACTACAAACAGACTCACACTATTGTTCCAAAGTATCTTTCACTTAGTTACACATTAACAACAGCAGTAGTTGTACATTCACACATGAAGATATAATCCAATTTTAGAGTTAAAACGAAAGCTTCCTTTTCAGTGCATTACCACTGAAATAAGCGTATACATGTGGGTTGGTTTTTTTTTTTCTGGAAAAAGTAATGAATCTTTATATAGCACTAACATATTTGTTAGACTCTATAACATATTTGGTTGACTAGAATACTTACAAATATTAAACTTCAATATTAGCAGACTTCATAAAGTATATGTATGTATAGAAATTTTAAGAGTAAGGAGGTACAATGCCCACGTTCAGAATCACAGAGTGGTAGGGGTTGGAAAGGACCTCTGGAGATGAGATTGTCCAGCCTCCCTTCTAAAGCAGATTGGTCTATATCAGTAGTGCTAATATAGAATCTTCTGCATTAATCGTATAATAAGAGTTCTCTAAAACTCTTGTCACAGCAGTTCTGGCCCTTACCTATAACAACAACAAAAAAGTTGCTACACACTGAATGCACTTTCAAACTATTTCTTCCTACTTACAGTTCAGCTGAACAAGTTACAATTAACTATATTCAACTTTTCCATGATTCCACCTCCAGAAAAAAACCCAATTAAACTTGAAAATGATCCTACTTCTGTGTGCACCAGATGCTCTGGGCATACTACTTCCTCTGCTAGATGTATCTGATGTTCTGTTCTGACCTGTGGTTGTTCTTCGAGGCAAAAATGGATTTTCAGATTTTTAATTTCGTTGGAGAGTAAGACTTTTTTAAAACTTTTGTTTTGAGAGGGATTTATTCAGTATTTTTGTGAAAACCATGGGCTCAGTAAAACTCAGGTTTCATTATGAAATGTTTTAATTTTTTTTTACCTGCCTTATCATTTAGATATCTATGTTTATGTACACTGACTCACATGTTCTTCCCCCACTGATTTTCAAGACCTTTGCTATTGTTTTCACAAACTGCTCTTTCCTCTTTCATTCTGTGAAAATACAAAGGCAGTTGTAATCAATCCTTGCCTTTCCAGCAATTGATTCATTCTTTGGCTTAAGACCCAACTCTTTTCTGAGATAGCAGCACACCTCTTGATTTTTCAGATTTGTCTTCTGTATTGCTCTGTATCAATGGGATATGCTAAACGTCACCACAGCTCAGTTAGCACCACTGTAGCCTGTTGACTGAGAGTTTTAAATAACCTTAAGAAAAGAGACTGAAGGGAGAAGACAATGAAGAACTTACTCTAGACTGGGTGCACTACACAAAAGTTAATTAACATGCCAAATATTAAGTTTATCTTCAACTAACTTGCCTATTCCTAAAGAAGTAAGCACACATTTTACACTTCTTCTTGACATTAGAGTACCACTGCGGTGCCACATTTCCCCAGCCCCACCTAGCC
>WEIS01088455.1:0-17200 GCA_013389965.1 Todus mexicanus | reverse complement strand
TGATAGGATGCTCAGCACTTTCTAGTACTATACCTACATGAAACAGAAAGAAGAAACTCTTTACATAAATAATACAAGATGTGTCGTTAAATATATTGCTATGAATTGAAAAGCATTTAAGAGACTTTCAGTTTGGTTATTTCCCTTTCTTTCCTGACTTTTCATCTTTCTTAAGAAGCTGCAATACATGTTTTAGGATTATGAAATGAAAGAATTATGGTGTTAAGTAGCAGAATTACAAATGGTACCTCTGAAATATCAAAATGAAACTCTAAAGTCTTCCCTGGCAGCTCCTTGGAGGCACTGTTCCACACTCGATGTATTTCCATTTTTGAAAGATCGCTGTGTTGGTAGGATGGCAAAACTAAACTGGCAGAACGAGAAACTACCAATTTCAGGATATTCAAGGCTTCTCTCCAGTGAATGCTCTAGAAATAAGTATATTTAATGAACAAACAGAAAGAAAGATCCTCACGCATTCAAGATTATTTCTGTTCTACAGTCATATTTTTTGCTATATAATAAAAACGTAGAATTGGACTATTACTATTCTTTCTCACTCTTGGCCAGTGACAAGGTTTGTTCTCGCAGAATGATTTCAACAGCAGAGACCAAGACTTGTACTAAGGTGTCATTGTGAACGAACTGACCTGCAACCTGGGAGACCTGAGCGCAAGGCCAACTTTGCAAAGGATTTAAAATCTCCTATAGGAATGCCTTAATCAGTACGAATAAATACCAGGACCATTGCAAAATCTGCATTTAACAGAAAAACTGATTTGACACAGGTTCGTTACAGCTCTGAATTTCTAGTAGAAATATGTATTTTCTGCTTGCCAAGAATTAGGTACAGAAGAGAAGTGCTTACGCCACATCTTTCACATGTTAATAATTAAAAACAGTGGTCAGTCAGCCTCTGCCTGGTATTAACTTGCTCCCAAGGTTGTATAGCTGCTGCCTAACTCTTCCCACACAGTGCACACACAGCCGGGCATCGTGTCTGGGGACGTGCAGTCTATGAGGCATCAGGATGTTTATAAACTAGATACCACATTGGACATTCACAGTCTTCTCTGCTCATGTAGCCTTAAATTCTTATAAAGAAAATAAATTTATGATACTAAATACTGTTAAGTTCCTATGTTAATATAAAGAAGATATGATATTTACCTGTACGTATTTTTCAATGATTTTTAGCACTTCCATGTTAAATTGTTTCACAGGAATAGCTGATAGATCCATATAACTAAGAAGACTGTAGATAATCTGTAGGAGGGACTGTTGCATACTAGGAAGGCCCTTTTCTAGTAGCTGTTGAAGAAAAAAAAGTGAAAAAAATAAACGTTGAGACATTTTCTTCTTATGGAAAAAGCTAGTAGTTTCATGAATACCGTTAGTACTGTTAATCTCTCTTCACTCATTGATTTTGCAATGCTATTTTACAATCATTTAACAAGTGAGGATGATACAGGCACAAAATAAAAAAGACCTTTAAGTTGGGAGCCAAATGCTAACCCATCTTGATAATGAGACATACATTTTATATATGTCTGCCCTAACTTATCCAGAAAACAAATTCAGCAGTTGAGTAAATTGTGAGTAAAATTCACACTGTAATTGGGGAAGCACACCCAGTGAAAACAGGGGAGTAACTTTTCATGTCTACCTTTGCTGAAAGTTAGTGAGAAAAAAGAAAACATGATGAAGAAATAAAAAGCTACTATTCAGACATCAGTATATATTTATCCAAATACACTTCACTGCCAGTGCTTGCTGGCTGTAAGTGCCAAGGAAACATTTTCTGTGAAGGAGGGAATGGAGTCTCTGAGGTCTCTTACTGTAAAGGCTAATACAAAGAAGGGCTTGATCTAAACCCCAGAATTTTGGAACACCTGAGTGTAAATCCCAGAATACCACAATGAACCTTGGAAAAGAAACTGTGCTCAAATATACGCATGACATTAATACAGGAGGCACACAGACAGCTGTGTAAAATAGCTCAAAATTTCCTGGAAGGTGGTACATTCTTTCACTGGTGACAGGTACTGTCCCTCCCCACAAATTTCAGAAGCAATCAAATGTTGCCTGAAGGTTACCAGAGGCTCAAGACTAGAGTCTATCCTTCTGTCCAGGCCAACAAAAAATGTTCTTCTAACATTTGCACTAGAGATATTATGATCTATAAAGCAATTACCTATCAAAACTCTATGTTACTTCATGTCTTCCACCAGAAAATGTTTCAACTGTTACCCAGTTGGAGTCCAGTAGTTAATTAGATGACCTTGCTGGTCTGAATGACAGGCTCCTCTGTTTATGGAATGAGACCATTTCATGCCAGACAAAATGGAATGATCAGGTAGGACACATCCCTATCTGATCCCGCTAAATGTCTTCTGATTTCTTTCATCAGTAAAAATGAGTAGTAATTAGTGATTCACAAAACAAACTAGGCAGATTCTATTAACAGCAGAACAGATGGAACTCACTAAGATTTATTTATTTCTCTATAAAAAGACAGTAAGAATTTTAAAATGAAAGGCACTACACAGTAACCTGCTTCAGCCGATGGATACCTTTACTAAGATATAAAACGTGCTTACCAATTCTTCAAAACAGGGTTATAGACTTTTTTTTGCCTTTGATTAGGATCTTGCAACGGAAGGTTTGACTCCTTCCTTGCAACAGCTTATGCGATCCAACACATCAGCCAGTATATCATTTCAGTGTAGGAATAAAGAATTAGAAGGAACTCTCTGGATGAAAGACTTTTTTTTTGTTGTTCTCTGACAGAGGCTACTGCATCACATAATCATTTTTGTGTCAGATAAAGGAATTCTTGGGAGATAAGGGGAATTTTGTCTCCATTGGTGGCTAGAAAGCTGTTTGAGGAACTGCATCTCTGAAAGCTTCTGAATTCCCTTCCAGTTTTTATAAATTTGTCATCAACAGAATGCTTTCACTTAAACACCTCTTGGCCCTTAAACTCTATAAACATTTGTGGTCTGTGACAGTTTTCACTTGTTCAGATGAGTATATGTGGTGGTTGATGGTCCAAGTTTGTACTTAAATACATCATAAATTTGTAAGAAGAAAGAGTATTTCAGTTTTTAAAAGAACAGTTTTAAAAAGAACAGCGACTTTAAAATGCATTCAGTACAATGAGAATTCTTTTGCTGCCAGAAGTAACAAAAATAGCAGCAAGATGGAGTTGTGGTAACACATGATTCAGATCAGTGAATTTCAGGACAAAGAGTTTCTACTGTATTTGTAAGAAGAAATCGTAACTGTTCTCAGTCAGGTGTTTTTTGGGGGTTTGTTTGGGGTTTTTTTGACTCTGGTCCATATGAACTGTTCTGAACTGTGGATTCCTCTCTTGTTAGTGTGGTAACTATCTGGGTCTTATCTGGGTTTAGGGATCCACCCTCCATTAGCAACACATCACAGTATCACCTAGGTTGGAAAAGACCTATAAGATCATCCAGTCCAACCTTTAATTCTAATCTTTATCAACCCCTAAGACATAAAAGACGTATGTCCCCTTCCTGCAGCAGCAACTAACCTAGAACTAGGCAGAGAGCAGAGCCTGCTGCTTCAAGGGCCGCCTGGGCTGGCTGCTGCTGGTAGATGCAGTCGCTGGGGTGCTACTGCAGGAGACAGTTCCCTTTGCCTCTCCAAATCTGGTAGCAGGTGAGAAGATAGTCAGCTCTTAGGCTACGTTGGTCAGTCAAAAAGATGTTTTCTGTGTTCACTAAGGAAATAAAGCATTTCACAAGCCACGTCTGATAGACAAGCCATTAGTATGATAATGCCTGACTAGGACATACTCCCCCTTCCAACACAGATGCTTTAATCTCTAGTAATTCCTTGGTTTTGAACAGGTTATGAATACTCATGCTTCTATCACAAGCATTCTTCTCTCTAATAGGACAGAAGAGGAAAAACCTACCACAAGCACATTACTATGCACTACGTGGCTTCCCGTCTCTTCTTCTGTATTAATAGCACTAGCTATTTAAGTCCAAGCATGAATCCGGACTAGAATCACTAGTTTAACATGTGACCCATGTCAATTCAGATATTCTCCTAGAATGATTGTTCTCTCACGGCACAAGGTTGATTTTTAAAAATTCATATGCAAACAACTAACATAAAATCAACGTAAGCTTTCAGTAATGTGTTTGTATGCTGATTATTGTAGTGGAGGTTCAAAGCTCTACTGCACTATTGAACAGTGATTTTTACTCATCTGCAGACTGACATCCCCAAGTATTTTCCTAGAATAAATAATTTTTCATGGATGGAGCTGTAATGTGTAAAACCGAAAAGGAGCAGTACTCGTCACTGTAAGGTTTGGATAAGAACACAGTTGAAATGTCTTATTTTACGCCAGGATCATACCCCTAATTAAAAAGCAATTACCTGCCATTAAATATTTTACATCCAAATTTTTGTCTGAATGGCAACAATTGAAGCTTTCACCTTCCGCTGAGACAATTTATTCTCATAGTCTTAATTTGTGGTAGAAAGTCCCCTTTTGAAGGAATACCTGAGTGTTTGGAGGGGTCACTGTTGCAACACAGATTTCCTTTGTTATTCTTAAGCGTACTAAAATAATAACTGTCCCTCAGGCCCAAGCACTGGTTAAAGCCCGAAGGTTCTCTTAACCAGTGGTTATAACACTCAGCTGCAGATTGCCCAGTGGGGCTGTTAACCCATTTGGCTTTACCTATTGACAGTATATCCCACAGCTGATTTATGGGAGACAGGAGCCCATTATTTATCCTGGTCCGGGGATTAACTAAGAAGAAAAGGGGAAACTTACTCTGAATCCTGGAAAAATCTTTTTCATGGCCACAGCAAGCTAAACAAGATGGTTTCTTGTCTCGCTCCTACCCTATGCCCATACAAATATTCCCCAGACATGACTCGACAGAGCTGCAGTCGATGTAAATATAGAGAAAGGAAGTCGTGCTTACTACTCTGTCATCCTGTGATGATGCTATGTGAGGAATGTGCCTTAATTACAGTCAAAAACCTGCCCGACTTGCCGTTAGTATAGCAGTGTGGTGCCAATCTACAGCAAGGGGGAAGGGCAAAGAAAGAATCTCTAGATGCAGGTCTAAACCCGTTCTAAGGGAAGCAAGATCATGTGCAATGGCCTTTGTGGAGGTGCTGCAGCACTGGTAACTAGAGCACTGAAGGGAAAGCAGAGGGGCAAATGCTCTCCTGTGGCTGGGAAAGCAAAGGAGAAAGAGTTTAAATGTCAATTTTAACAGCATTTGTTTATGAGGAATACAAGTCTCTGCTGTGAAGGAGACATTTGACTCTGGATGATTCAGAGTTATGTCTGAAGAGCTAATAGTTCTTCAGGGTCTTTGAGCTGGAAAACAGTGAAAACCCTCAAGCTCCTGTTTTAGTCTTCTACAGCAGTCATGGATTTCACCATCGGTTAAGATCTGATATGATTGTTTACTTAGAGCCTTCATGTGCAAACAACATGAGGAATTGCAGCTTGAGGTAGCAGGGTCAAATTTGTTCTGAAGTCTTGAGTAAGCGTGGGAGCACAGCCTGGCCTCTCAGGCTCCTGAAAATTTGTAGATAGCCAGTATCAGAGATGTACATCCTTTGGCAGAGGGGAGAACAAATCTGATCCAAACCCCAAAGCTGTTCTGAGGAAGCTAGTGTATTTATGTCATGAATACAGAACTGTCTTCTCCCTGGATGAGAGGAGAGACTGAAGGCGTCTCACTACAGCAAGGAAGTGAAAGGATAAATCTGAGAACTCTACAAGAAGATGGCATCCTAATACTCATCTGACACAAGAGGCAGAAGATCAAGTGGCCTTAAGCTAACGCGCAGAACTGAGCCTTGGATCCCCAATAACAACACTGCATCAGCTCCATACTCCATGAGTAACAAATGTTAGGAGTTAAGCTAAGAGCACAGGGGAAAACCTGGGCAGCAAGATGATCCCATTCAATCTTAGAGGAATGCATGCAAATTTGTATCAAGAACCAGATCCTTATATAGCAGCTGATATTTATGCTGCTGAACTCCTTCTGGAATTAGTCTTCTTATTCTTCTCAGTGGAATCTAAATAAGTGTTGTCTAATTTCTCTCTCTTTCACAGTGGAAAATCTAACCGGCTGACGAGTGAAGCTGTTTTAAGACGTATCAGCTGGTTTTTGTTGTAGTGTTCAATATTGATTTCACATGTTGATTTCCTTTCTTTCTGCTGATTTCTGCTTTTTTATTCTTAATTACAAATAACAGACACAGAAAGCCCCCAGTAATCTGCAGGCAGTCTTCAGCTCTTTGGGTTATTAGCCAACAGAAGAATTAAAATAGTTAAAAGTTTCTGAAAACTTACCTCAGCCAAATACGTAACCATACTCAAAGTAATATCAGCAAATGCTTCATGAAGGTAACGGCAAACCACGTTTACCCAGGTAGCACAGTCCCTCGTATAGCTGTGTGTTTTATAAAGGGTCATGACATGGGCAAGATTTGATAGCTTGGGGTTCTTCTCCTCCAAACAAACCTGGTTAAATATAAATGTCAAAACACGTTAAGAACAAGGCAACTGCATTTACAGGGTTAGAGGATGTACAAAACAGTTAATAACATTGATACCTGAGCAATCCTTTCGGCTATATCTTTACAAAACTGGTTTGGGCCATCAAAATGCTGAATTAAATGGGGCAGGAGACACAGAACATTCAGTGGAAATCCTAGAACAGGAAAACACAGAGCAAAATGTGTATTTCGGACAACAAGAGCCACAGTGATCTTTAAGTTGGTATTTCATGGGAGGTCACAGTTTCAGTATTATGTTAGCTTTAAACTCAGACAGATTTTGTCAAGTTGTCCATGCCACTGGCTATTGCACCACCCGCCTCCCCCAAAGGGGCCTTCATTTGAGAATCCAGTATATAATTTAGGCAACAGCAACGTTAAAATGATGAACCTATTTCTGCAAACGCTACTGCACAAACAGCTATTTACAAGGTAAAATATCTCACAAAAGGATGTATTTTATTCCGTTAGAGAGTATGTTTATCTTTTCCACTTAACTGGCTTATTGACGGTATTAAACTGGGGACATTTTCGTTACTGCTGCTAAAACACAAAAAGAAATTCAGTGACTATTGATAAATGAGCAACTGTTTTGCTTAGGCCACTGGGCACAGCTTCCATTGTTTTATACTGTTAAATTTAATAACAATAATGAATCAAATTTTTACTGGAACTGGTCAGATGAGACTACTCAAATGGGTGGGTTTGAAACTAGGAGATGGCTCCTGCACTAAGTGCCAGCTGCTGTTATTAGTGTAAGGGCTGTGGAGCTGCCATGCAGATCTTCTGCACCAACTTACAGCAAAAGGTAGGTGATGAACTACAGGCAGCAGCTGTAATGGGGAGCTATAACAAAAGCTGCTCCATTTCAGGTGGAAGCTCAGAACTCAGAAGCCAAGAAATTGTATCCAGACACAATCTGGTTTTTGAAAAGAAAGAATCTGATCTATGAAAACCTTTCTAACCATTCATTCCCTCTTGTTCTACACAATTAAACAACTTGCCTAAGTTAGGAGAATAATTTCCCTAAGCTTCTTCTATACTCAGGGAGAAGAAAAGATAGCTCCAGATGGCAGCGTCACAGCCTATGTGTGAGCTGCCCAACTGAAGTCTGGAACACAGGCACCACACAGGTGCTTAGAGCTGGGCACACTGTTCATGGCATTCATCCCCTTACTCTGTGTCTAAGCTTATTATGACTTAGTTGTGAAGCCTGCGCAGTTGTCTTAATATCTGTGTCTCTGACTGAAATGGAGGAGTGAAAATCTGGCACAATACAGAAACTCTCTTCAAGAAATATAATTAAGGAGTGGTCACAACTTCAGCTAAATAATTGGGAATTTCAAGATGTTACCTTATTTCCTTATAACCCAGGGCCTCTCTCCTCACTCACTAATGTGCTATTATAGTTTATCTAAAAAGTGTACAAGAGTTTTTTGTATTTGTAGGGGAAATCCCATTAAGCACTGATTTAAAATCAAGTAATTTGAAATATTCTGAAAATAATTCAATGGAACAACTGGGCAAAATAGGTTCTAGAGAATTTGACGGTATCTCCTCACATGTATTTACGTTGTCAGCACTCAGAGACTTTAAATGCTGCTCAGCCCTGGAAATGAAATGTGAAATAATACATGACAGCTCTCCTCCAAAACCCTATTGTCCAACAGATTCACTTCTCAGAAATATGTTATAATGCTATGAAATTTCCAAAAAGCCCACCTAGCTCAAAGCAGAAGTACATTCTGCTATATTAGAAGGTAAAGAAAAAGTGACACTTTCGGTTTTGTTCAGATGGCCTAATGAGGTCTGCCATCAAACGTCAATGCAACAGAAACTGAAAGAGAGGTAAGTATACTTGGTTTTACCTATAGCTTGAGAGGAATCCACCATGGATATTCGAGACACTGGTGTCAGCAAACTAAAGAGCTGTAGTGTGAGATCAGTGGTAGTAAGTGAGGTGAATCCTTTCAGAAGCAGCTGCTGAAGCCCTGAGAAATCTGCCCATTTCAGCTGCCCTTGCAACTTCTCTAACTTCTCCCGGTTTTCAGCTTTATCTAGTGGCAAATGAGCCAGAAGTTTATTCAGTAACCGCAATGCCATTAGATACTCAAACTCAAAATCTGATTCCATCAAAGCCACGGCAACCCAGAAGATGGTGGCCAGTAGGTTGGTTGGATTGTTAATGTGGGATGGGTCAGTGAGACTGTCCTTTAGAGAAGATGAACTTCTTGTTTTAGAGGACAGGCCTTGTTGGGTGCACGCCTGAATTCTGTCTAGTGTGGCACTGCGTGGTGGGTCCGATGACTTGTCCACGTCTCCAAACTTTTTGGGTACAGAGAAGCTCCTCTGGTGCCTGCTTCGTTCAGCAGTGGCTGTGTTTCCACTGGCAGGATTCACATTCAGTTGTCCTGTGCTCTTTCGGTTTGCAGTCAGTTTGGTGTTTGATGATAAATCCGGCGAAGATGAACTGAAACCAAAATACGTAACGTACATTGCGATGCGTGAACACACAGCTTGAAACTTGTACATACTGGATGCAAGTTAAGTATTTTTCAAAGTGTAAATAAATGTTTAAATAGGAAGAGTAGAACACCACACTGTCTATTGCAACCTGCCTTTTTTTCCAGAAGTGCCCACAGGCATGACTGCAGTGAACTTCACATGGTACTACACCAAACCAGAGCAGGATAGCCTAGTTTAGATAAGTAAGAATGGCATGCGAATAAGAGATACAGAGCTGTGAAGTAACTTGTGGAAATGCCCATATAGTGGGGCAGTGGTAGATCTGAAAACAATTTTGATTTTTAAAATGCCCTCATCAGTGGAGCAAACCCCAAACTTGGCACAGCTGGCAGGCAAAATGCACCATGGCTCACTGGCTAAAGTGAGAACTGTGGGCAGAAAAACAGTGTACCTTAAGCAGAACCACAAATATGCCACATTATCTTCAAGAAACCTGTCATGAAGCCACCTAGGGCCTTGCTAGTGCACGTCCTTTAGAAACCTTTGCATTACATCCTTTCCTGCCTGTATCCTAAGATCTCTCGAAGATGGTTTGCAGAAAGTGGAGGTATTGCAATTTCAGTACCTGGTGCCTCCTCATAGACTATAGCATGATGATTCAGACAATCCCTATCAATTATCTGTACAGATGAATATGCTGTGTTGATACATGCAAGGGAAGTTTGTTCTGGAGAACAGCTAATTCCTGACTCTCTGGTACCATTCCTACCTCGTATACTACGAGTCCCTACTGTCTATAATATTTGAAGAGGATGTCATGGAATCAGTAGTGTCAGGGTAAAGAATATTGCATCCCATTGCTTTCTGGAGCATTTAGTATTTTCTGCTCCACCTTACTCTTTCCTGAAATGTGCATTAAAGAAAGATAAATAGCTCTTAGTTAAGGAAGTAGAAGGTGAATTTCCCCACCTCTACTCTGTCACCAGGCAATACTTGTTTTCTGCCATTGCAGTATAGTATGTAGCACCCTGCCTACTAATGTCAGATATTACAGCCTTTGTATTTTTGTTCTGCATGTAAAGTGTGGTGACTTAAGGACATTTATCAAAAACGTTCCCTATTCTGTTGCTGTTATTAGGAGTGGGATAGACATTAACCTCCCTCAGTACTGTCAACAGCTATGTTACAGAAGAAGCCCGCAATTTCCCTCCATGTACAAAGGTCTACTTTAAGGCCAAGTGTTACACAGAGATGGTCTACACGTCTGGCAAAATCTATGGGTTATGTATACATGGGATGAATTTTTCCCTAGTTATATTGAGGAGAACAAACCATGATCATTTACTTCTTGTGGAGTACTTCATCTGAGAATGACAGGTTGTATGAAACCAACATTACAAAAAAAGGTTTCTTCCCATGTATGTTTTCAAGCATATGGTACAAAGATGCAAAAATGACAATATTTGTAAAGGGTGTTGAAGTAACTTATGGCCAAGTAGCAGAGAGGGAGAATTTACAATGCTTCGTAAAGTTCCGTTAGTTGTATCAACAATATTCTGGCTATTGCAAAATTTGGCTGAGATGTGCTCTTAAGTTTAGTTCTTTGAAGACTACAAATGAGCTCAGTCTTATGAAGAATTATTTCATGCTGTGAGACTGCAGAACCGCACACTTAATATCATGAGACACTGAAAAAAAAATCTAGTTAGGAGAACAGGCTCTTACCGTGACAATACTGTCAAAAGATCACTATTCTTCAAACAGTCAGACAGATTATCCACAGCAGCTTCCAAAGTAAGTAGTGCCTCCATTACATACCCCTGTCAAGGCATGAGGTTAACCATTTCAAGAAAGACATTCAAAATAGTGAACATTTCAAATCTTCAGTTCATAAAAGGAATAGGCGCCTGCTTAAAACCTGTGATTTTTCCTGAAAAAAGAACATCATTCATTTCACTGCCATTGCCCTGAACATTAAATTGTCACTACAAATGTGTTTTATTTTCTGCCTCCGAATAATCTACGAGGGCACGCGAGAAGGGCACATATCTCATCAGGGGACTGGTAATGGCACACAGAACCTCCGACTTGCAGGTCACTGATATAAATTCTACACAAGCAGTTGTGACAGAATATTGCTGTCATCTTGTGGCAGTTTCATTACCTAAGTAAAATATGGAGGCAATGTCTATTTCTTATTAAGAGCTGGTTATTCTCTTTATTAAGTCTTGAATGTCGCAATAAATATTCCGTGATTGTAAAATTTCAGTCTGTTTAGCTAAACCAAGTGACCATCATAGTTCACAAAGAAAGGGCTGGATCAGATTAGGTCAGTGTATGTTTTGTGCTGTTATGAATGGTGTAAGATTTCTTTATTCCAAAAATGTTGGCATTTGGGAAGTGAGGTGGTGTCTACTTCACGTTGTCAGAACACATGAGCAGACACGATGATGGGTTCCTTAAGCACAAAATAACGACGTGAAAAGGGAAAAAGTGATCATGATGAAGATTCCATATCGAGTGACATTTACCACAGGTTTTTGAGTTGTTCTCTTTAGAGTTATGTAAGATTGTAACAGCCTGACAAAAGCTTTGGTAAGGTACATATGGATTCACAGAGGTAACCTTTCCTAAGGCCATATTTTACTTTCTATCACTTGACTCCAGAACGCTTTGTTAAAATGGTAATTTTAAATTAAGTATATATGAAATCAGCAGTACTAAGAAGCAGTATGTACTCATGCATACCTGAATCTCATCTCCATGCTCTCCAATAACTTCCACCAATCTCGACAGAAGGTCAGACAACGCATGTGCAGAAAGCGGCTGCTTTAAGGCCCTGAATATCTGGAAAGAGCGACCAGCATAGTGTCTTGAAGAACTTGAAAGAGCTGTTTGTAAAGCAACTTCACTCAGATGCTGCTCCAAATGAAAGCCTAAGCAGAAGAATAGTATGTCAATTTTTATTTTTTAATGACAGACTTCATGGTAGGTCATAAACAAGCTGAACCAACTCTGGGGACCATATGCACTGCAGTGTATCCTGCAAACCCTGTGAGAAATGGAAATGCAGAAATGTCTGTTTGGGAGAATTTCTCACTATTTATATTTGTTTCGCATAGAATGTAAGAAAGTAATCAGCAACCCCAAAATTCTGAATCTGTAAATGTTTATCAGCAAAAACCTGAAATTCTTAATCTGATTTTTTTTTTTAAATTCCTGAACAAATTTTCAAGCCATCCACTATTTTTGCTGGCAGCAAAACAGTAACTTCTGAACACTGCCAAAACTAAAGCCAAGCTGAATTAGGAGTCTTTCTATTAGCTTCAGAAGGCTTTGGATAAGATCTTAACTACAAATACCAATGCTGCATTCATTCTGCTTTGATCTTGGAAGATATTTAATTAGTGACTCTGTTGGTTTTCAAAATAAACCAGTACATTTCCTAAGCACTAAAACCACAATAAATTATAAGTAAACTTTTGTTGCCAGAAGAAATTTAACAAAGTTCATTTACTGAGTAACCGTGTTGTGTTTTACCAGCAGGATACAGAGAAATTTTTATTTGGTAGAATTAATCAAATTTCTACAACAGCTTTGAAGAAACGTTTGATTTAACATTCAGCCACAGTCCGATATAACATGATTTTTTTAAAGCACTTCTTTCATACGTCATACATCCTTGTTAAGACATACAATATGCTGTGCTTCTGCATAAGCAGATCTACTAAGTCATGGGACAAACATTCAGTGTGACCTTGAGGGAATATTCTACTAGTTATGAAAGGAAGAAAAAATTACTACCTGACTTGGAATCTTTAAATACAGATACAACATGACGCAGAAAATTAGTCAGGTGTTCAGCACTCTTGGTGTTCTGATTTTTGGGTGTGATATCCTCATGGCACCAAAGTGGACCAAATGCCCTTAAAGAAATACATAACAAAGTGAAAAATTTGAGTTATCTGAAATAAATGTAAGCAGTTAAAATATATAAACTGTAAAGGCAATTAGGTATTTCCAGGGCCATATCCTGGAAAACAGAATCATCATAGAATCACTGCAACTGAACAGAATTTTGTGAGTAAAATACAAGTAAATCAATACTCCTATGCTGTATTTTACAAAACCTCTCTTTTGAAATATATAAGTTATACTATTTAGAGAGCAGCATAAACAAATCCCCATTCTTTAACATTGCAGCTAGGATCTGCTGGCTGTAGTTGGTAGTTAATATTAGTTTTACCATGGCCTTTAACTATGTCCTGTACACCTCCTACCCAATTTTGTAATAAACCCCCTGTCTTCTTCCATTAGTTCATATTTGAACATAAAACTATCCGTCAATTAAATGTTTTATTCCTGACAGGCAAGATTTTTTTTTCTGTCGGTTCTGACACTGTTGAGCTTTTAAGTACCTACCTACTTCTGTAAGTATCCATAAAAGAGGAATGGGAGTCTAATTATTATAAAAGCTCAGTCATTTTCCCTTGAGTCTTTTAAGTTGCTACAAACAATTGTGCAGAAGACAGGAAAGTATGCATTTCGACTTGAAACATATCCTCTGCTTATCTCCATTACCTGGTTGTCAGAAACTCAATTAACTTGTTTGCTTTCTCATCTGTTTCAGCAGCAGTGTCCATGTCCTCAACCTCTTGTGTAATCTGTGGGAGATTTCCACTGCTGCCTCCCAGACTGATACTGGAAGAGGTGGAGCTGGAGCTCAAGCCGGAGTCTGGGACTGGAGACGACTGGTGTTCCCGCAGAAAGTCAAAGCCACCTGCCAGCCGAAAGGGAGGAGATAAAGATGGAATGCACTGTTGGGTTGGTGTTACAGATGGAAAGCGTCTGCCAAGCAATAATCTTCACAGCTAGCAGCAGAAGCCTTCTAATTGGGAACATGGAGAAAATCTGCACAACACAGTCCTTAAATGCTGACAGGAATGAAAATGGTACTGTGTTTCTCGATGTGCAGAATCCAATATAAAATGAAAAGTCAATGTTGTTGGGTTTTTTATTTGTTTGTTTTACTGCACAAGGGCTACAGTGCTTAAAAAGCAAATGTCAGGGCATTTTACATCCAGAAGTATGACTTTTTGTAAAGTGTATTTTGAAGATGGCTAAGCGTATGCAAAGCTGAACTCACTTCTCTGGGCTAGTCTGATGAGGATAAAACCTCTGGTAAGGTGGAACTTTTAGGACAGTGATGGTATCAAAATTTTACAAATGTAATGGAAACCAAGACACAAATGTTTAAGGCTTCTGTTCAACATCTTCAGTAACTGTAAACACTGGAATACTCCTACTAAATATTTTCAGCATTAAAATTAAACATCTGAGTAAGAGTTCTGCTAGATCAAAAGCTTGCCACACAATTTCAGAGCTGAAATGAGAAACTAAGACCTGTTTTCTTAAGGTTAGACTAGTCATCTTAAGCTGTATTTACAACAGAAAAACTTGGCCTTGTGAGAAGACTGGGAGCAGAAGGGGCCCCTCTACTGATAAAATCCATTGCAGGTCAGGAGACTCTTAATTTAGTTGCCTGGCATTATGCGGAACAAACATGAGCCGAAGTATTTTCAGTTGTGATTCTTTGCTATAGCTACTCACCCACACTCTCAATCTTCATATCAGCTGCTCAAAAAAGAATTCAAATACAAAGTTTTGATAACTTCTTGGACTTAAGAGGCCCAGGGCACCAATTATGTTTTTCAGACACAAGAACAAAAATAGCTTTTCATTTTGGCAGAAACGCAGCAACATAATATTAATGTAAGAATTTTATGCTGTATTTAATAATTCATGGACACGCATTTGAAAAGAGATCTACACAACTTAAGACAGGAAATTCACGTGTGAGGTAATTTTGCACAGATGTTATTCAGAATGAAACCTCAATGTCCAAGCGAATTCATTAATCTGAAATACCTATCCCTTCTCATTTTTTCAGAATAATCTTTTTGTCTCATAAAAAAATAAATCAGTTAAGTAATATTCTTTATGAAGCCAAACTATTTACTACTTTTGCTTATATTCTTAAAGAACCAAAGAAATGCCACTAATTTGATAATCTTTCCTTTTAATTTTTCACAGTATGGTAAAGTTCCTCACCCTCTCACAGACAACTAATTCTACTGCCATAACTCTCCACTGTTTCTGTGATTCCTTCAAATCTCAGCTGCACACTGGCTTTTAGTAATATTACACGACAATAGTAAATCTATCTAGCAGCTTTCTTCAAACTGTTCCCAAACAACACCTTAAAAACAGGTAATTTGCTACAAGTTAACAGGACACCTATCTCAGGAGAACTCTGAAGCAAGTCTCCTAATGCAGAAACAGATTTCAGGACAGAAGAGTATCTGTGATATGAGATGAATTGTATCTGCGATATGAAGGAGGGTGTATACCATGTGAAATTTAACTTGATAATGGAAAATCTGAGCTCCACATTCTTGCCGCTCTTCCTGCGTTAGAATTATTTATTAATTGATTTTGAAGGTTGAGGAGTGACTGCCCTCATTTAAAGTAGTCCTGTTTCCCTGAGGGGAATGTTAGGAAGTTATTAGCCACATTAATGTTTAAAATTCCACATTCTATATTTTGCCTTACACCAGATACCTTTCTCACTTTCATGAAAAGTTATCTAATAATAATTTGGGTGCATCTCTAGGGTAGTTCACATGGAATTAATATTAACGGGACCTGTTGGTAACTGCCACTTTACTACTTGAATTGATCAAAACTGTTATATTTCAGGAAAGTAACCTTGACATCCTACTTTCAAAAACCTCACTTTATAACTTTATTTTGTTCTTTTGCTTTTTTACCTGTATAAAGATATTCAGGTAAGCATCCTGGTTGTACTGTTAGAGTCTTGGTCTCATTCATCTCTCTGGTCTGAAGAAGCACTGATGCAATGGCTTGATAGTTGCTATTGCAAGATAATGCAATCAAAAGATGAAGCAGTAACTTTTTACTGTGTTCAAAAACCTCAGGGCGGTAATGGTCAAGACCTAAAAGAAAAGGTTACAGCAGTCACTGAATCTGAAGTAATAATAAACAAGTTCACATTCCAGAAATAGCAAAAATTCCAAGGCAGTTCATGGCAACAGTGCAAACAAACTATAGTACTGTAGTACTGCAAAACCAGTTACTAATGTTTCTACTTAGATGTATGCATATATTTAGTTTCCAGACTGAGGTCCCATACAGGAGGTACAAAATAATATGTGGCAATAGAACTTTATGCATTTTGTCTCACTGCAGTGTTAATTTTGACAGGGCCAGAAAACCTCCGAAGATGAGAAATTCTTGGTGGTGGTTGCAACTACATTGCTTGCCTCTGTATCTGGCTTTCTTGCACAGACATCAGTTTTACGAGTGCAAACTGTGTGTAGATACTGATTTATTAAGAAAGGAACTGATGGACAAAATCTCTTGAAAAAAGAACTTCAGCTACTAGTGAGTAGCCTAAGAAATTAACCACTAGTTCAGGGTGCTGAACTCAAACCAAAGGTCTGGCACTAAAAGACTCTGATTTGGTTAGTACTACTGCTGTTTCTGAGATTTTAACACAACCTGAATAATTTACAAATTACAAACATGAAAGAAATGCATGTTTGTAAAATAAACTGTAGTCTGTGGCAGTAATTTCTTTTTGATTCTCTTTCAGTATCATCCAGGATATTTAAAAATACTTTCTTTTGTTTAGAAGCAGTTTCAGTCCTGAAAAATTGAACTGTTTTCTTCTTCAGCAGATCTCTTCTCAGGATATACTTATTCCTCTTTAAAAAGCAGCTCCTTCATTATTCTAAGTGGCAGCAGCCAACACGTCTTTCAAGTTATGTGTTTTTTAATATAAGCCAGTCATTCTGGCTGGCCTGTAAAAATGAAGCTGTTCATACTACCATAGTCTGAACAGTGCATCTTTGGCTCCTATGGGCAGGTCTTTGGAGCTCCTGTGTCTTACTCATCTGCCCACAGCCTTTTCCAAAAGAACCATGGCCAACCTGCCCATCTCTTTTTCAGTTTCCTCAGTTTCTGTTTCTATTTTCCTTTCTCCATTTCTTTCCACTTTCCAGGAGATAATGAACCAATCTAATCCTGTTCTGACATACACTGAAAAGGATATAAGAAGTTCTTCAATTGAAAATGA
>WEIS01088449.1:0-11060 GCA_013389965.1 Todus mexicanus | reverse complement strand
GGCCATACTCTTCTTAATGCACCTTTCTTCTTGTTTCTTGCCACCACAATCCCCATCTCCAGCATCAATTCCTAAATACCTTTTTGGAGGGTTTTCCAGTATCCTGCTGGCATGAATTGCGACAAAATTCAGCGCTGGGTCCCCTGTAGTGGGCCCGAATCCTTGAAGCATGCTTAGTTAAAGGGAAGTTGGAAAATGATGAGCAGGGGTCCAAGCCCTCTTTCCTGGGCTGTACCAGAGCAGATGCTGGGAGAGGTGTTGAACATATTATGGCAGGTTAACGGGGAGGGAGGAGTTTGGGACACACAGAGCACTTCAGAGTCTGTACTCGCACCTCTGCTTAGGAGAAAACCTGTGCATAAGGCTTGGAGACCATCAGCTGGAGACAGCAGATGTCTTGGCACAGCAGTGAAGATGTCCTGTGGGAGGGGAGCTCTTCCTTCTGCATCCAGACTGGGAAATCCATCCTGTCTTAATACAGACACATCCATAAAGTCTCCCTGTCTTTCCCACCTCAATGTGCTCAACCTCTGGCCAATTTCTGGCTGGGTCACCTAAAGGAGATAAAGGGCAACACATGTTGAGGGCTACAGTGATACGTAGCTGGGGTGGTGTCCTTGCTTGGGCTTTGCCTTATCCTGCCTCCTAACATTTTGGCTTGCATCCCTGCAGGGATACACCAGCTGCTGAATGAACTGAGTGTCCCCATCACAGACTCCCCAGACCTTTAGCAGAGCAACAAAGTCTTTGTGAACATGCACAACATCAGCCCCCCCACCAAGAGTGCCGTGTTCAGTCTTACATGTCCATGAAACCAAAATACCATTTGCAGGGACCATTTTGCCTTCTCTGTCTAGGGCAGCTCCTTGAACTCAGCAACCAAGAGTAAAAAAAAAACCCAGCCTTGAGAGGAGCTGAAGGAGGAAGCCTGGAAAGTGCATAGAAAGAGGGAACTGGCTAGAAAATGTAACTTAAATACGACAACTCACATCTGCTAAAATACGGAAGTAACATGAAAATGTTTTGTCTGTTATCAGAGGCTTCAGGTTGCGAGAGGAAGTGGGATTTGCAACCTAGTTCAGAGTCTGCTCTGACTTCGCTCTTTGTGGTGTCTCGCCCTGGGACTGAAAGCTCCCACCTTGCTGCTTTCACTCTCTTCTGGTGTTTGACACTGTCCTGTCCTCTGTATCTCCAGCCCAGCAAGGCTCTGCTGCCCACGCAAACTATTTCTATATCTCACCTCAGGAGAGACACAGACCTGCTGGTCCAGGAGGTCTAGAGGAGGTGAGAAAAATGATCGGAGGGCTGGAATACCTCTGCTGTGAGGACAGGCTGGAGAGCTGGGGTTGTTCAGCCTGCAGGAGGCCCCAAGGAGACCTTCTTGTGGCTTTTCAGTACTTCAGGGGAACCTATAAGAAAGATGGGGCCAATCTTTTTAGCAGGGCCTGTTGCAACAGGACAAGGGATGATGGTTTTAAACTAAAAGAGGGAGATTTAGACTAGAGAGGGATAGACATTTTTTACACTGAGGGTGGTGAGACCCTGGCCCAGGTTGCCCAAAGAGGTGGTCAATGCCTCATCCCTGGAAATACTCCATGTGAGGTTGGACAGGACTCTGAGCAACCTGCTCTAGTCAAAGATGTCCCTGCCCAGTGCAGGGAGGTTGCACTAGATGGGCTTTAAAGGTCCCTTCCAATCCAAGAGGTTCTGTGATTTTGTGACCTCTAGCAGCAGCTGGTATGTAGTGCAACAGAAGAAAAGTACACAGGCAAAATACTTATTTGCATTTATCCTGAAGGGCAGAGGTCAAGAGGATGGGCCCAGACTCTTGCCAGTGATGCCCAGCGACAGGACAAGGGGCAATGGGCACAAACTGGAACCCAGGAGGTTCCATCTGACCAGGAGGAGAAACTTCTTTGCTGTGAGAGTGGCAGAGCCTGGCCCAGGCTGCCCAGAGAGGTTGTGGAGTCTCCTTCTCTGGAAGGACTCCAAACCCACATAGTAAATGTCAAGGTGGTTGAAGTTTCCCAGCAGGACGAGAGCCTGCGAATGCAATGCCTCCTGTAGCTGGAGTAAGAATGCTTCGTCAGTCGGCTCCCCTTGATCGGGCGGCCTGTAGTAAATGCTGACCACAAGGTTCCCCTTTTTGCCTTGATCTCTAATTCTTGCCCATAAGCTTTCGACTTGCTCATGGCTGTTCTTTAGGGACATTTGGGCCCCATGTTGTGGGTGACCCTCCTGGAGCAGGGGGGTTGGATGAAATGATCTCCAGACGTCCCTTCCAACCCCTGCCATTCTGTGATTCTGTGATTTAGGTTTGCCAAGTCAAGACAAGCCCCTCTCCCCTAAGAGCAGGGCCAGTGTCTCCATAGTGCCATGGCTTATCCCACTCAGGAGCGGCAACACGCTCTTCTCCCTGATGCATCACCATTAACGTCTTTTCTCTCTCCCATCTCTATCTCTGCAGGCCACGGAGACAACGTTCCCCAGAGCCAGGCTCACAGCCACTGCACGCAGCGAGATGACAGCCATCCTGGAGCGAATCAGCACACTGTCTCTCAGTGGGCAGCATCTCAGCCGTCTCCCCAGGCTGCTGGAGGATGGCTTCCCCAAGATGCCTTGTACGGTCAAAGAGTGCGAGGTGCCGCAGCTCTTCCGTGAGCCGTACATCCACGCTGGCTATCGCCCCACCGGCCAGGACTGGCGGTACTACTTCCTTAGCCTCTTCCAGAAGCACAACGAGGTGGTCAACGTATGGACTCATCTCCTGGCAGCGATGGCTGTGCTGCTGAGGTTCAAGACGTTTGTGGAGGCTGAGCAGTTACCCATGGACGCGTGGTCCTTGCCTTTGCTCATCTTTGTCCTCTCCTCTGTCACCTACCTGACCTGCAGCCTTTTGGCCCACCTATTGCAGTCCAAATCGGAGCTGTACCACTACACCTTCTACTTCGTGGACTATGTTGGAGTCAGCATCTACCAGTATGGTAGTGCCCTGGCTCATTTCTACTACAGCTCCGACCAAGCCTGGTATGACAAGTTCTGGCTTTTCTTCCTGCCGGCAGCTGCTTTCTGTGGCTGGCTGTCCTGTGCCGGCTGCTGCTATGCCAAATATCGGTACCGACGGCCTTACCCCATCATGAGGAAGATGTGCCAGGTGATCCCAGCTGGGCTGGCCTTCATCTTGGATATCAGTCCTGTCGCTCACCGGGTAGTGGTGTGTCACCTGGGGGGCTGTGAGGAAGATGCTGCTTGGTACCACACGTACCAGATATTGTTCTTCCTTATCAG
This sequence comes from Todus mexicanus, assembly GCA_013389965.1. Classification (NCBI taxonomy): domain Eukaryota; kingdom Metazoa; phylum Chordata; class Aves; order Coraciiformes; family Todidae; genus Todus; species Todus mexicanus. The sequence goes on along the minus strand of WEIS01088449.1, from coordinate 7,772 downwards.
TGCTTATTTCTTCTCCTGCCCAGTCCCTGAGAAATACTTCCCCGGCTCCTGTGATATCGTTGGCCATGCCCACCAGATCTTCCACACTTTCCTGGCCATCTGCACCATGTCACAGCTGGAGGCCATTCTTTTGGATTACAAGAATAGGCAGGAGATTCTCCTGAAGAGACACGGGCCTTTCTCCGTTTACCTCTCCTGCGTCTCCTTTTTTGGCCTGGTGGCTTGTAGTGCCATCACAGCTTACGTCCTGCGATGCAGGATCAAAGCCAGCCTGGCTAAAAAGGACTCCTGAGAGTCACAAACATGACGGGCACGACATCACCGGGGTGATGAAAATCAAGAAAAGGGGCATAACACATTAAGAGACATAACTGTCTTATTTGCCTAACACGCTGTGACTAACCAGGACCCTGGACTCGGGTGGAGGGCTGGAGACTTCACGCTGGATGCATTTTCACAGCCGGGACTGCCTTTTGCCATCCAGGGGGACATGGAGCGTTTGAAGCCAGAACAAGTCACTTAACCAAGGATGCTGGAGTAGGCAGAGGTTTCTTGTTCATTCTGGTGGATCTGTGGGTGATAGCTTGCTGAATGTCAGGGAGGGCAGCCTGAGGGCTGTGAGACTGTGGAAGGGTCTGCCAAGGCTCACAAGGCAGTGGAGACCACACCAGGGACGTGATGACCTCTCTGGGTTTTGCCATCTCTGCTGCCTGTGGGAGACCTGCTACTATCAAAGGCAGGAGCAAGGTTTCAGGAGTCTGCATTTCTAGGGTTCAGCTGCAAGGGCACATGTTGCACAGGGGCTGGTATAATCCTATTCCTGCTCTAGATGAGCTAAGCCAGGTTCTCACTGCAGTCCCCTTGTCAAATATCTCAATGCCAAGTTGCTGAGGTGGCTTTGGCAAAGCACGTGTTCAGTTTTGGGCCCCTCGCTACAAGAGCATGTCCAGAGAAGGGCAATGAAGCTGGTGAAGGGTCTAGAGAGTAAGTCTTAGGAGGAGCAGCTGAGGGAACTGGGGTTGCTTAATATGAAGAAAAGAAGGCTTAGGGGAGACCTTCTCACTCTCTACAACTCCCTGAAAGGAGGTTGGAGCCAGGTGGGAAGTGACAGGACAAGAGGAAATGGCCTCAAGTTGTGCCAGAGGAGGTTTAGGTTGGACATGAGGAAAGGTTTCTTCACCGAAAGGGTTTTCAAGTGTTGGAACAGGCTGTCCAGGGCAGTGGTGGAGTCACCATCCCTGGAGGTATTTAAAAGACATGTAGATGTGGTGCTGAGTGGTGGACTTTGCAGTGTTGGGTTAACGGTTGGACTCAATGATCTTAGAGGTCTTTTTCAACCAAAACTATTCTTTGATTCTATGTTTGGAGACTTGGGCCTGACCTGATGTCCTCTAGGACAAAGTGGGTCTAAACTTGAGCCCTGCGTTTGCTGGAGGCTGGTGTGGATCCAGCACAGGAAGACATGTTTGATCAGCTTCACCTTGTCTTTCTGTATGACTGCACCATGAGCGGCTCATCAAACCCAAGGCATCAGGCTGTCCCAAGGATTACTAATAGGAGATGGGGTCTTTCTCAGCAGTCTGAATTTGACCTAAGGTAGTAGCAGTGCTTATGGCTGTTTGGTAGCCTACAAGACAGGTCTTCAGGCGCTCCTCACTTCTATTTTAAGTGCTTTGTTGCCTTTGAGGAGCTGGGCCTGAGTCAGGTTGAAGATGGTTTTGAGCCTTCCTCAGTAGCAGTGGCAGAGGTTGAGCACCCATGAGGCAATCAGCATTCAGGGTGCTGGCCCCAGAAGGGGAGATGCTTTTGATGATGGATACATCATCTTGGCTGCTTATGTGACAGGTTCATGCATTCCTGCATGGACTGACTCTATCATCTGTCAGGGGAGTCTGACTAGCCTTCAACGTTGTCCATGCAGTGTAGAGTAATTTGTGTGGGATCTGTCTGATACAGAAAAGGCTCTGGGCCTCCCAACAGCTCCGCTTTTGAGGACACCAAGAAGTCCTTGGTGGGCCTCATGGGAAAGCTGTCCTTGAAGCTTCAGGGTTGCTTTTCTCCAACCAACGGAATTGTGAATCTGGCATGTTTGTATCTGCACTGGGTGAAAGCAGAACAGCAAAAGGCAGGAGCAAGGTGACAGCATTAGGGTCCTGGGCAACCTTGGGACAGGTTTGTCCTTGATTCCTGTGTGGAGTAGCAATGATAATGATCAGGGACACTTAATGCCCATGGGTCACTCCTGTCCAAGGTGTAGCAAGGGTTGGTGTACTGTGTCCCCCACTAGATAAGTCTCTTCTGCGCTTGCTTAGAGGGAATATTAGATATGGAGCCACACTGTTGCACTGAAGTTGGTAGCAGTTGCAGGATGGGATGCTCAGAGGCAATGCAGAGATAAGGTCTCACCCAGCCCGGACACCTCCTGTTTGGCCCACTGCTTGCTTTCCAGAGTGAACCCTGGCACGGCTCCTCCCAGCTGTACACTGTGCAAGACCTGCAGCCTCAAATCCCTTAACATTTGGCAAGTGGAGGAGTTATCTTTGCTGAAAGCAAGGAGTCCATGGGATCTATTCCAGATTTGCCTCACTGAATCTGAGGGCAGGCAGATAGCCGGTTCCGAGCAGGCAGAGCATTGGGTTGGGGGTATCATTTGTCAGAACAAGCACTGATTTCTGCACTTGATCCGTTTTTTCACTACTGAGATGTGATGTATGACCCTGCAAGGCTTTAGCTTTGGCTTTTATATCTGCAGAGCCTCCTCATTGGGTCACAGGTATCCTGGAGGAAACAGCGCTCTGCAGCTGGAGGAGCAAAGGTGGGCCAGACGACAGCCTCTCTAAAAAGAGATCTATCAATGGGTGCTTTGCTGTGTCTTGTGTGTTGTGGACAAATTTGAACTTCATGGCCCTACTGAGAAATTAAATACAAAGGGGGAGGGAAGTAAGTTTTGAGTACAAATGAAATCATAGGAGAGCCTTCAGGAGCTCATCTAGTGCACCCTTTTCTCATCACTCCAGGCCTCCTGGTTTACATCCAGTCCAGCTTAGAAATCAATTACTTCGTTTCCTATGGTATATTTTGATGGTACAGCCACACCAACCTAACAGCAGATTTGCCTCAGAGGAGTGGCAGGTGGGGATGGTCCCACTTTTACCTCATCATACCTCTTCCCATGCACAGAAGCTCATCTCACCACTGAGCAAGTTGGTGCTGGGAGATGGACCAGCAGAAAACCAATCCTATTGGAAAAATGTCAGTAATTTTCTGCTGGTTTTAGCTTTCCACCAGCTCACTTGGATAACACTGTTGCCTGCAGGGAAGGGCCGGGCTGGAGTCCAGCAGCAGTTCCTCCTCACACAGCAGCTGGTTGCTTGACTAGCTAGCCACACTGCACTCCATCCAGGGTGTCTCTGGCTTTGCTTGTGGGTCTCTTCCCAGTTTGGGAAAAAGACTTCCAGTGGGAGCTGTGCTTTTTCTCACAGCCGAATTTGCCTTGCTTTTGTGGTAGGTAAAGCAGAAGAAGCCTCTGAGTGTGGATCTGGCTGGACGACATTGGTGGGCTCCTGTGCAGGAAGGGGAGTGGAGTAAATGAGGCTGGTCCAGAGCTCCTTTCTGGGCTAACGGTGGGAGGGAGTGGGCATCGCTGCTAACAGCAAACCCTGCTCTGCTGCTACCTAGCATTCTACTGGTACCAAAGGAAGGGATCACCGGAGCATTTCCTTCTCTGAAGGTTTGAAAATAGATGACATGTCCCCCTCTTGTCTAAGAAGGATGAGTACAGTGATGCTGTCTAGTTCAGGGACAGAGCAAGGAAGTGCCCACATGGCTCTTCTGAGGTATTTCTGGTTATATGCCTTCTCCTCCCTGGTCCAGCAAAAGTGAAACTTCTCTTTCTGGAGCAATTGTGTGATGGTGGTGGTGTTTCTTCCATATTCTGATGTTACCCCTCAGGTGAAGCCACTCACATCCTCATGTGTCCCTGTGCTCAGACCTGGAGCTGACCCTCTGGTTACTATGATGGGTTGATTTAGCAGGGAATGTCAACACAGATCGCTGCTGCTGTGAGGATGCACCCTTGTGTCACAAGGGGCTCACCAACACTGGAGCTTCCTTCTTCCCTGTCTCCATCCTCCTCCTCTTTCTCCAACCAGCTCATTTCTTTCCCTTCATCCGTGTGCCTTATGCACCTGGCTGCCTGCCTGGGCAGACTCCACACACCGTGCAGTCTGCTGCACCTCAACTGGGCCAGGAGTGGAAAGTGGCTGCCAAAGCCCTCCTGAAAGCCCTGCTGTTGATCTAAGGGGAGACCAGGGCTGGGTCCAGAGACAGTAAAAGTGCCGCTGTGATAAATGCTCAGCTCGTCTGAGAGCTTCTCAGGGTCTTCTCCTTGGGCTCCCTGTGTGGAGCATGCCTCCTTCCACCCTGGTATTCCTCTAAGGAGGCACAGCTGGAAAGGGTAGCAGGGTTTGGTGAAGAGTTGATCACCAAAGGTTGAGCACAGCTGAGATCCTGAAGGGACTGAGGTCCTAACCCTCTCCCACAGGAACCCCTGGTCCTGAGATAGCATTTTTTTATAAATCTTGCAACCTGGAATCTGTACAGGACAACTCCTGAGAATTCATCCCAATGTGCCTTATGCTCTTGCTTTTTGGGATTCATCCTGAAGGATCCTGGGGTTCGGAGGCAGCCCCTTTGCTGTCTGCCGGCCCATGGTTGCTGATCCCCACTGACAGGATTTGTTTGGTGTGTGGAGCAGAAGGGGAGGATGGAGATCGGTGCCTTAAACTTGTCTTTATGCCTAATGGTTTGTGTAACAAGGCAAGGACGGGTTCCTCATGTGCCTTGCAATTTACACTTCTACTGACCAGATTGTTTTTAAGCACTGTTAGTAACTAAAGGAGAAGTACAAAAAAGTTTGATGGTTGTTTTTTTTCCCTGAGAAACAGGGAAGGGTGTGAGTGTTCCCTATTAACCACCCCCCTCCCAGCTCCCATCTGCTGACTTTGTATTGTTGAAAACCTTGACAATATTTGAAGCTTTGTACTGTACTGATCATTATTTAAAAGCCTGAGTAAAAAAAAAGGAAAAAAAAGAATCTGTAAAAGCAAAACGACTGCTGTGGTGTGAAATTCCCAAATGCACAACTACAGAAGGTTATGAGTCATTAGGAAGATAAGTGGATAATAATTACAAAGTGGATGTATTCGAGTGGATGATAATTATAACAATAAGGAACAATAGGGTGTGGTTTCACCTGTGCATCTCAAGGCACATTCCAGATTATACTGGAGCTACATGACTTCATTCCCTTCTCACAAGGGGGTTGCAGAATGGCTGCCCTGACCCTGATAAGAAGGGTTTAAGTTAATCACCCATAAAATTACTGGGGTGTCCAGTTTTCTTTAATTTCTATCAGAGGTATCTAGTGATTTGGTGGCCTGGTACCAAAGCAGTGCAACTTCCGTGGCCAAGCTGTGAAGCCAAACACCCCTGAAAGCAAAACATTTCACCGTGTGCTTGAAATTAAGCCAAAGAGATGGAACCATTGATGGACAGAAGGACATCAACCAGTTAGATATAAGCCTACATGAAATAAGGCTTCTGTTCTTCAACCTGCTAGCTATGCAAAAGCACAGAAACCACTGGAGGTCATCTGGTCCAAACCTGCTGCTCTAGCAGCACCGCTGAGAGCCTGTTGTCCAGGATTGAATGCAGGCTTTTGAGTATCTCCAAGGATGGAGACTCCACCATTTCCCTGAGCAACCTGTGCCAGTGTGTGGTCGCCCTCACAGTAAAACAGTATTTCCTGATGTTCAGGGAAACCTCCTGTGTTTCAGTGTGTGCCTGTGGCCTCTGGTCCTGGCCCTGGGCACCACTGGAAAGAGCCTGGTCCCACCCTCTTTGCACCTTCCTTCAGGTATTTATATACCTTGATAATATCCCCTTGGAGCCTTCTCTTTTCCAGCTGAGCAGTCCGAACTCTCTCAGCCTGTCCTCACAGGAGAGATGCTTCGGTCCTTTCATCGTTTCAGTTGTCCTTTGTTTGGACTCTCCCCAGCATGTCCATATCTAGTTGGGACTGGNATTACTCTGCATGCACTTCAGAGAGATGCCCCAGCACACTGATTGCCCAGAAAGGGTTTGGGGGATTTCTCCATAATGGTGCCTTCAAGGATCTTCCTTGATTAAACATCAGGGCTGGAGATGACTCTGTTTAAGCCCTCTTTTGTTGATTTTGTGATCTTTTACATCACTCCAGACCCTCTGCTCATCAACCTTGGCCATCACTCTGTTGACAGTAACTCTGGTAACAGAATCACAGAACACCAGGTTGGAAAGGACCTCAAGGATCATCTGGTCCAACCTTTCTTGGCAAAAGCACAGTCTAGATAAGAAGGCCCAGTACCCTGTCCTGCTGAACCTTAAATGTGTCTAACGCTTGGGACTCCACTGCTTCCCTGGAGAGATTATTCCAATGGGTGATTCTTCTTGGGAAAAATTTTCTTTGTGTCTAATCAGAATCTCCGCAGGAGTGACTTGTCCCCATTACCCCTTGTATTTTCCATGTGGCTCCTTGTCTAAAGGGAGTCTCCATCTTTGTTGTAGCCACACTTAAAATACTAGAATGAGGCAATAAGGTCTCCCCTAAAAAAAAAAAAAAAAGTCATCACTAGTTTAAACCTCTTTATGAGGAGAATCACGTGCAATCACACACACCCCCTGTCCCTCAGGATACACGTATCAGTGTGAATTTCAGTCCTCTAAAATAACCTGGTTTTCCTTCTGTGACCACCACGCTAATAATTTTCATTATCATTTCTTCATATGCAGACCAAGGCTCCTACACGGTTGTGGTTTTACCCACCAGAGGGCGAGATGTCTTCATCTGTGGCCCCAGAGAGAGGCCTCCAGCGCCGTGAAAGCAGAGCCTTCAGCACTGGCTCTCCAGACTGGCTTAGGGAAAAATGCTCCCGTCCAAATGCTGCCAACCCTGCCAAGAGAGGCATTTCTGAGCGAGGGAGGAGTCGTGCCCTCTTCATAAGTGATGGGGATTTCACTGAATGAGTTAGGCCAAAGTTTAAGCTTCCATGAAGTAAAAACTGGAGAGAAATGGGAGGAAATACTAAAAAAAAAAAAAAACAAAAAAACCAGCTGTTAACATTTACAACAAGAAAGAAAACAAGAGACTTGTGGTATAGTGAGAAAAAACTGCTTGGTTTTAGGCAACATATTTACTACATGCCCGTCATTATCTGATATTGCACACGAACAAACATCCGTGAGGCGTGAAAAGCCAGACACGCTTATTAGCAGAAGAGGGAACTGTCCTACGCAAAGCACATGGTGACAAAACCAAAACGAACTTTGAAAGCAGAGGAATGAGGCGTTCTGTTTCGGTCATTTTGTGTGTCACCAGCCACAGAGGGGAGAATGTTACGATTTTTACTTCAAGGACCAGATATTGCAGCAGCAAGTTGCCTCAGAAGAGATTCTTTTACTCAGTGACAAGTCTTTATCTGGCCTTATCCTTGCAGCTCTCTGATAACACTGGCTAAGAGACACAGCATTTGCCAACAGCTCAGACTGAGACGCTGCTGCCTTTGTTCTGTTAAGCAGCTTTTGGAGATGGCCTCACTGACTAGGTCAGGGGAAGAATACTTCTCAATATTGCCTGCTGCTCCTCTTGACTTCAGAGAGAGAAGTGGAGCTCTAGTAACCCTGGAAAAAAAAAGAACTGAACATAGAATAATAGCATGGTTTGGGTGGGAAGG
>WEIS01088447.1:5837-33514 GCA_013389965.1 Todus mexicanus | reverse complement strand
AATAATTCAGTGGAGCTATACACATTTCAATTACTGCTATTTTTAATTAAAAATAGATGTCACAACTCACTTGGCACTTTGCTCTGGCACTGTCTTGTTTTATCTACAATTATTAAGCAAGTGCTTAAGACAGGCTAGTGAGACACGGTGTCTTTGCAAACTGCAGCATGAGCCTAATTTCAAGTGAAGTTTGGCAACCCAAGTAAGCATTTGCTTAGAAATCTGTTCCATCTTCCATGCACATAGAAGAGCTCATGCCCCTAACACAAAGCAGAGACAATGCCATGCCATGGATTGAAATGATGGGATGGATACTTTGATGAGTTATAGCTGGGTGCAGGGAGCTCTACCCACCCCTCTGTGCTGGCAGATGTACAGGTGTACGTGGGGAAACTTTTTATCATACGTATGTGGCTGCAGCTTCTGTGTTGGGGAGTGTGAGATAAGTGAGACCATGTGAAATACAGAGAAAATGAGAAAGCCAGATGCCATCCCAGAAGCATGATTAACTTTGGCAGACTGGTATGGTTCGATTACTCATGATTTATTTATTTTTCCACCTGATTGGTGCGACCCACAGACTTCCAAATTGTCTGTGTGGACTGGAAATAGCAATAATAATAATAATCCTCAGCCCTCGTTAGAGGCATGAACAGAGCAAGTGAGAGAATCAAGATGAAAAATCTGAATTGAATCTAATCTGTAAACATAAATTCTACTGGAGTCAACAGTCTCTGCATTTCCCTTAGATACGAGTCATATCAGTGTTCGATGTGCCCAGAGTGGTCAGTCTGTTAGATAACGTGCTGCTCCTGAAGCTTCCTTACTATATATTGTGGTTTAGTGGATGCTCTTTGCTGCTCTAATGGTCATCTGTGCAGGTCCTGGTCTCCAGCTAGTCCTCTTCCTTCAGGTAGCCACAGGTGGGCAGCCTTACCTGAGGGGTGTTCAGACTTATAGCCTGTGTAAAAGGAAGGAGTCATCATCCCAGGGACATCTTGGACTTGAGCTCATGTTCAACAGCTCTGTCTTCTTAGTGGGAATCTTCTTGAGTGAGGGTTATGCCAAATATCTTCACCACGCTGTCTTTTCTCAGATGAAATCCATGTCATATATTAAAAAAAAAAAAAGAAGAGAGGAATGAGGTTTCTTTCTTTTTTTTTTTTTTTTAAGACTTCTTACAACTAAGAAAATAAAACTAAGAAAGAGACAGTTGAGACTGGCCTCTAGCTGCTGTAATTGTGAAGAGTTGTAGCCAGCAGCTGCAGCAGTGGATCAGTGACAGCAGCTGGTTGATCCATCCCCTTTGCTGTTATTTTTCTCCCCACCTTGCATCTCCCCTACTTTTTGGCCTGTGACACAGCACTAGCCACATCTTCAGCCAGGTCTGGGCCTCTGGAAGCTCCTTCCAGGCCAGTGGGTGAATTTTTCAGCAGTCAATCCTGTCGTATTCTTGCAGCCTATATGCCCTGGTGGAGAATTTGGCCATCAAACTGAAGCCTACGCAATATATCTCGAACTTTCAGCTATAATCCTGCACCTCCCTTTTGGCAGGGCGTTTTATAAGACTTTTACTTTCCCCCAGCCTTATTCCTTCTGAAACCTCCTTCCCCTACTCACACCTTAGGCTGGCTAGGATCCTCAAGTTTCTCCCTTCCAAATGAAGGATCTGGCAGGAGGAGGGATTGTCCCCCAGAGCCAACTTGGTGGTGGTTTCAACCATTAGGAGAGCTCTAAATTAAGAAATTTTGCTTGGCATTGAGGCCAGGATTTCATAATTTTCTGCTTTTATTAGTTTGTTTGTACTTCCTTAGCCCCTGGATGACAGATTTTAAACCTCAGACCTTGTTGCAATCCATCTCTGTTCTTTCTTAACTGTGCTGTTTGGCTCAGTCTGATCCCACTAGACGCTCAGCAGAATGTCTAAAACACTGCACAAACTAGGAAAAATAAGCGCAGAGAGGAAAAAAGGGGAAGAAAACCTTCTCTTCCCCCTTTCACCATCCAAAAATTTTGGCTTAGCCATGCGTGGCCTAGAGATGAGGACTTTCCAAGACAAACAGGCTACATTATCACACCAGACTCCCCTGGCAAGGAATGAATTTTAACAGCCTAAAAACATATTTTTAGGTGGATGGGGGACAAATAGTTACAAAGCAAACACTGAGCGTGTTTGCAGGTGCTGTGCTCCATTGTGTTAGCCAACCAGATGTTCTGTGCTGGGATGCTGCCCTGACCTTTTTGGGGATGAAATGTTACTCTCTGGATGAAATAGGGCAAAATTCTGTATGGTTTCCTAGAATGAGCTGTGTGTTTAATTTGCAAAGTATTAGTATAGCTTCGCCTTTGTATTGGGTGGGGCACCAGTCAAAATAAAGAGGCAAAATTTGACCTTTAGAAAATGAGCTTCCATTGGTCCATAAAAAACCAGACTTGGTACAGCAAGCTGGGGTGCGTGTAAGTACCATGGCAGCACTTTTAAAAGCTCTCTTGACATGTGTCACTGCAGGGCTGGGAGGATTTGGGAGAGCTGTCTGTGCACGGCATCCAGTTTGGGTACATGGAGAGTTTGTGGTGGACACTTTTGCCTGCTGTAGCTGTGTGCTGCTATATGCATCTTGTGGCGTCGTGGAAAGGTGACAAACCGTATACCTCTGCGTAAGCCAAATATTAAGAATATCTGGGATTATCTCCTTTAGAGTTATGTTTTCTCTATTACTTGTGCTGGATTTGGGAGAAAATATTTCCAAATATTAGAAGAATGGTGCTGGATTTTCTAACCAGTGATCCAAGAGGTAAGTTTCACGAGCACCAGGATTTGAGCAGCTGAGGCAGTAGGCTTTGCTACTGCAGAGAGATTTTTTGCTATGAAGGTAGTCCTTCGGGAGCAACTGAAGGCAGCTATTAACTGCTGCTTGGAATCAATGAATCCACTGTTGCTTCTACCCTTGCTTGCACAATGTCCAATGAATGTTTCTTTCCCTTTCAAGTTTTGTTCTTGCTGGAGAACAGCAGCAAAGTTTGCCATGAAAATCATACAGGTCTAAGGGCCCAAAACCGAACTCAGTATTTGAGCCTGACCAGTGCTGATGACAGGAGGAAAATCGCTGCCCTGGTCCTGCTGGCCACACTATTTCTAATACAAGCAGGGGTGCTGTTGGTCTTCTTGGCCGTCTGGGCATATGCTGGCTCATATTCAGCCAGCTGTTGACCAGCACTCCCAGGTCCTTTTCTGCTGTACAGCTTTCCAACCACTCTTCCCCAAGCCTGGAGCATTGCAGGGGCGTTCTTGTGACCCAGGTACAAGACTCACCCCTTGACCTTGTTGAACTGCATAACATTGGCCTTGGCCCATTGATCCAGCCTGGCCATCCCTCTGTAGAGCCTTCCTATCCTCAAGCAGATCAACGCTCCTGCCTGTCTTGCTGTCTTCTGCAAACTTACTGAGGGTGCACTCAATCCCCTCATCCAAGTCACTGATAAAGATATTAAACAGAACTGGCCCCAATACTGAGCCCTGGAGAACACCACTTACGACTAGATAGCCATAGTCAACTGATGTGGCATATTTAATCCCTAGTTTGGAAACCTGTGCTGCTCTGCTACTGTGAAGATAGGTTGTGGGACTGGAGGGAGCGCTGCTCATTTGTGCTGGCAACTCCTCTTGAAAATTTTTCTCTGTTAAAATACCACAGGCCAGGTTGTCGTGTACTACAAAAGCCACATTTCACCTCTCTAGCAATGCATGTGTCTTAGGGTAGATGTTTATAAAATGGCCCTCAGCATTGCCTTTGTGCTCTCGGAGTAATGTAAAACAGCCCTAAATCAGGCTTGTGTGTGAGAAAGAGGATGCTCAGATCATTAACGAAGTGCAATGATTGTGCTTACCCTCAAACACGTAAGTGCTGTAGATCGCATTCCAGTTAATAAACCATTTATATGTAGCCTACTTTTAGCACGGAGGAAATTTTTTTTCATTCAAGCTGTGATGTATAATTATATAGCTGACATCAAACATGAACAGATACCAAGTCAAAGGAATGGATTTGGTCCTGTTCCTGTAATTCCATTTCCCTGTTAACAATTTTTTCCCCTCGTCTTTAAATTATATTTTTATTGAAAGCTTCAAAGGTCAACTTAGACATTCAGAGAAAATTTGTAACTCGGATTGTTTAGTATTCTCTCACACAGCACAGCCCTACATTACTCTGTGTCAGCAAATTAAGGAAATGAAAATTGTGGCCAAGGATTACAATAGTACTGGTGTTAACCTTTTACAGCATATGGCATCCTATCAATTTTAGCCACAGGAGAAACTTGCTGTTCACATACAGCAAGTGGGTGTTGAAGCTTTTAATCTAAAAATGAAATCTTGCTTGTACGAGAGGGATATAATGACCATAGATCTTCCTTGCTGCTGGATAAACCTCTCAAGTAGCTGGGGTCTTTTCAGCCACAAGTTTTGCCTTCATCCACTTTTTCTTCCTTTCTCCCCTGCTTGGAAACAGAGGGGACATCTATTCTACTTGGCTGGAAGGGCAATGCTCTAGCATAGAGATACGTGGGTGGCCATATATTCACAAGATTGAGAGCCTGGGAAGATGGATAGATAACCTACAGGCTTTTGCTTAGTTGCAAACCCCTCACTTTTCATCAAGGTCTAGCAACACACATTCACCTAAAGTCAATCCTCTGTGTAGTCTTAGGGAGGTTAATGGGATTGCTCAGCTGTTTAAGTACCTTGCTGAATGAAGGTCATAATTATCAGGCTGCTAATTATTCATGAGAACTGAGTTTTAACCATAGGTTTCCTTTACACAATGGTTGCTATGTACTTGTTCAGGGCACACTTGATTCAGCTGGGCCAAGAAAAAACTGATAGGCCAGTTTGACTCCATTCAGTGTTGGGTTTTGAATTCCCTGGAAGCATTTCCCTTCCCTTTCTGACATGGGATTATTGACATGCTTTTCTCTGCAGCACTTAAGTCTTCACCCCAAATGCCAGCAGCACATATCCTGTGGTCTTGGAGAGGCTTCGTTTTGGTCTCTAAACTTAGAGGCAAAGAGCAATATATAGGTGGTTCTAAAATGTTGTGAGAAATAAATTTCCCTGGAGGGCTGTGTAGGAGGATCAGAGTTTATTGGGTAATGCTCAGTTAGTAGATGATCCAAAGATCAGAAATCATTTTAGTTGGGGCATGAATAATTGAACTGAAGACAAACTAAAGTCAGTGATTCCACTTATCAAGTTCTATTAGTGTAGGATGTGATCATTCAGTCTTTCATGTCCCACAGAACTGGGATTGTTAGAAATTATCTTGCCTGCTGAGCTGGTGGGGTACAGGCCAAGAAGCCTGCTCATGCTGTCATGCCGAGGTGCTTGAGCTAGGTAGCCTGTAAATGTTCTTTTGGAGAGAGAGGATATTCTTTGGACAGGATTTCACAGCCCCTGATATCATCCCTGCTTTCATTTGTCTTTAAAGGGAGATATTTTATGGCATGTCTTGCCTGCACAACATCACCTCAATGCAGCATGTGGGAGACTTAGGATGGTTTCTGGACCAGGTTTAACATCCCTTCCCAGTCCTGAAGACAGATGTGTTTTAAGGGTAGTGTGGGTATGCCCTTGCCTACTCACCTCTATGCCCTGTGGCTCCAGTGCCTGCTGGGAATACAGGATAGCCTGACTTGTGTGTCTTCACAGGCTGTTTTTAATCTGATAGTTCATTCAGACCTTGTCTAGCCCATCTACCCACCTTCCTCTGCCATTTCAAGCACTCTACATACAGCTAAGATGAATTGCTTGTTGGCTGGCCCCATAACTGATTACTTTGCTAAGAGCGAGGAAATAAGCCTTGAGTTGCTGTGCACTGCTTTTAAAGGTAAAATGGGATACCCCATCTGAAGATGGCCCAGCGTGTTGAACAGACTGGGAAAAGTACAAGTCATGTGTTCAATCTCCCTTCCTGCAGCATTGTCCAGGATCAATACACCACAGAATGAAACAGTACAGAGGTGCTTAGAATTAAATGTGTGACCTGGAGTACCGATCCTGACATCTTAATCCATGGGAAGTGTTTACATGCCTGGCTTAAGCACTTGGGATGTTAGAAGGGTATTGTCAAGACAAATCATACTGTACAGGCTGTCTAGGGTTAAGAGGTTGGGTCTCTTATTTATTTAAATGAGGTCTTGCTGGGAGGACAGACCGGTGAGAGGCAGAGGTTGGCTTGGTAGGCTGTGGTGAAACAGAAATGATCCCATGCAAGCAGAAGGCTGGAACTAGAAGATGACTCATGGAACTGGGAGATGAATCATGCTCTATACCCCTTACAAAACTACCCATTTTCTGCATTCGTTCTTCTGCTGGAGTCTGTGAGCTAAAGAGGTTGCTGTCCCTAGCTACTCGCTGTAGAGCCCCTCATGGGGTTGCTCCTGTGATTTTAATTCATTTTAATAAAGATGATCCAGTTTACTTAAACTCTATGGGCTTATTTTGACAGGAAGGACTCAGCTAACAAAGGAGCTAATAATATTCCACAGAAGGAGAGTTGGAATGCACTGAAAATCATAAACTTGTCATCTCATGTACCATAGCCAAAAGAAGATGGAGATTCATAAGAAGGAGGTGGAGTTAGCCTCGAGAAACAGGTCTATTTACTTCTAGATTTTGCAATTATAAAATCTATAAACAGAAGTTTTGTGGGGTTTTTGGTAGAGAAATTATGAAAGAAATTAAGGTTTTAATATATTTTAACCATCTTGTCTTGTAATCTCTTCAGATGTAAGGAATATTAATATTTCACAGTGAAACGTTTTCTAACTGGTCTGTTCAGTTCAACAGAAAATGGATAGAATTTATTCTGGGCTGATAAACTGACAGGCGTTAATTTGGGAGTCCAGTAACTAGTACTGACCTCATAGATTTGAAATAACGCTGGAAAAATGAACAGGCAGGGAACTGTGCATAGACTAGTGATGCTAAAAGACCATTTCAGAGGTGGATTCATGGGACGGCAATTCAGAATTGATCCCCGATACCTGGATATCTGACTTGTTCCCTAAGGTTCAACCCACAGATAACGTTAGTGGTGTCAAGGGTCACATCAGATAACATCTGCCTCGCACACGGAAGCCAACACGCTTGGTCAAAGTTAAACACAACCTGCAGCTGCCAAGAGCCAGAGGGATGGAAATTGTGTCTCATACTAGACGTTTGGGGTGTTAGCCTTTTCTCTTAAACATGACATGAAGGTCTGGTCTGGAGTTACTTCTTTTTAATGTTGTGGTTTGTGTGCTTTTTTTTTTTTTAAATGGGAGAAATAAGTCTTGATTGCATCAGAAATACAGCAATTTTATGCTAGGCAGGACTCGCAGAAGTGAAGCTGACAGGAGGCGGCTGGACTACAAATTAAAAATGAAGCAGACCAGCCTTTTCTCATTCCACCAGCTCAGAAAAATATTGAAAGTAAACCGCTGGCAAGTAGACAGTGAAAAGCAAATTAGATTGGGGAGCAGATGGTGTAGATCAGTATAATACAAGTTGATGTCAATAAAGTGGTGTGATTAACGCTGCCAAGAATATCACTCATGATCTTTTCCAATTTCAGGTGTTATTTGTAGCACAGGTGAGGCAGTTACACACAGATGCGTGCACACATCATTTTGGAAAGTGGGCTTTAATTGAATCTCTGTTCCAAGAGAAAGGGCTAGGCCTGTATCCAGACTTATCTGGAATTACCCAGACGCTGCAGACTGGCCTGGAGGGGGGAATCTGGGGCTGAGGAGGAAGAAGAGCATCACATCTATGACTGAGCACAAAGCTCAGTGCAGGGACTGATCCTGAGCGCTGCAGGCGTCCTGCTTGGGAAGGGATCTGGAGGGGCTTTGACTTGGTGCTGAGCACATGTGAGAGCCTCCCTTGCCTGCTTTTGTTTGCATGTCTGCATCCCCCGGCGCTTCAGAAGGGCTCTGAGGGATTTCACGTTGCTGCTTGGTCTGTAGGATTCCTTACAAACTGTCAACAGCCTCCCTTTCAAGGGCAAACAACATACCCCAAATGCAATTCTCTCTGAATTTCAGTCAGAATGTGGATGGTGATTTATGTAAATGTTGTTGCAGAAACAAGGCGTGCTGCTGCTTCTCCCTTTTTGCCATAGTCTGAAGCAGGAAGAATTAGGAAGCCTCAAAAGAGTGGTGGTTTGTTGTTGGTTTTATTTTTACAGATACTTAGTGTATATCAGAACAGTTTAGCTAAATCCTTGGGCTTATCCAGGTATATCCCTCACTGATTAATTTACTGTACACTTTGCAGTCATGGTCCAAATTAATAGAAGATTCAACTTCAGGAGTATCTTCATGGTGCGTTTGATAAATTAAGCTATTAATTGTTGATAAGAAGAATCCTCAGCAGTTCTGTCTGCCAGTTAAAGTGTGACTGTTCTGTTGCATTAAATACAAGGAATAATTAAAAAAAAATAAAGCTACCCTATCTTGTGAATGCTGTTAAAAAAGATTTGGACTGACTTTTCATATGACCTTTCTGTCTGTTTTAAAGAATGGACAGAACATGTTGTCCTTTATGCACCATTTATTTTTTTATTTTTTAAATTAGTGTCTGATAATTGAGCAACGTGTATTAGGATGATGGATGTGATTTTAGTATGCTTCATGTTATTCCAATAATTATACGTTTTATTGCTGGGTAAATATGGGTGTATCTAAATGGAGTGTTACCTCACCAATATTGGTTTACTATTATCTAAAAAGAAAAAAAAAAAAATTCTACCCTTTTTCACCGTTGTTGGGTATTGCCTGACCATAATATATATTTAAGACTCTGCATTTTCAGGAACTCTGTGAATTAATTATCAAGAATACTTCAATTAGTCAATAGTCTCAAAGTAGTAGTTTAGCTTGCGATGGCCCGTTGAAATTCTATATTAATATCAGGTATAAAAATGAGATTTGTGTAAAACTAAGGCCTCACTAGTGGATTAGATACAAATCTGCAAAATAGAATTGTAAAAGATGAGTTTGTTGATAGAATGGAGAATATCTTGAAAAAGAAAAAAAAAGGTGTAACATCATCTTGGATAACATAGCTGTTTTCCAGGACAAAAAAAAATGAATTTGTTACCAAGGATGAGGGCATCCTTTGCAAGTGTAAATGTGCATCAGCATCATGTCACAGAGCTGAACTCCTCTCTTTGGAATGTTTTCGATAAGAAACTTGGTAAGAGACTTCAGCCCAGTTCAGGAGATGAGTATCAGTTAAAACTGACTTTTTGTCACTTTTAGGCAGGCATGAAATAGGCGAGCTCTGCGAGTATTTAGACTCTTCATTCCTATATTCCATACATTGCCATGGGAATTTAGACATCCAAATAAAAAATCTGATCCCTTTAGATGAGTATTTCATCCTATGAACGTGTTTTGAAATATATTTGCAATGACTTAATATGCAAGTTCTTCACTCTCTGGATGTGTCTTTTGCAGTGTTTCTTGTGCTCATTAATCACATTAGCATCTCCTAGTCTTTGTAGCACACCAGGAGTTAATATATTCACTCCCTTTTGTGTGTGTGTGTGTGTGTTTATAAGCGTGTGTCTCCCTTTTGGTTTGTATTGAATCTGAAGCCTGAAGTGGCGATCAATGGCTCAGATTATTTCCTTGCTGTCAGCTATTGACTTTCTCTCAGCCTGATATCAGAGCTCCTTTCCCAGGGTGATGCTAGCAGGGTAGAAATAGGAGGGGGAGAGCAGGTGGGGAGCTGAAGAAAGGCTTGATAGAAGTCTTGCGGTTTATCTTAAAGCATCTTTGACTGAATTTACAAAAAGAGTGGGGAAAAAATTGCCAGAAAGTTGCAATTTATGGTGGAAAATCAAAGGGGCTGAAATTATGTACCAGTGATGCCAAACTGGGATAGCTGTGTTGTTTTTTTTTTCCTCCAAGATGTATATTTATGTGATGATTGTTGTTCACCTCGACCTGTTTTGAAGCCCCAAACTATTTAATTAGCTGAGTGGGCAGTGTGGCTTCCCTTCATTACAGCCCAAATAATCAAGACAAGGTCTTCCATGTTCTGGAGGAAGGCTTTTTCTCTGTCCATCTATTTAAGTGTGGGTTCTTGATTCATCATTCTCTGCTGTATCTGTAATCACCTACACCAGAGCAGAGTCCCCACAAATTAATTTCTAATTAGAATAGCAGCATTTTATCTTTTCTGCTGAAGATGATGCTGAAGTGTCAAAATAGAGAAAATGGTAGATACTTTCAAGGAAAAGTGAGTTTGACATTAGACTATTAATAGCTCTATTTCCTGCTATAATAAAAGTCTCTCTTCCACAGGTCCCGTGTTTTTTTATAGGGAATTCTTTACCTGGAATTTTTTAAGCTTCGAATGAAAGATTATTATAAACTTTTAAGTGATAGTATAGATGTGGAGGAGAATAGGAAGAAAATGATGAAGTAATGGTGAAAGAGAAGCTAGATGTGGGTAGTTCTTTGAAGGACTGGTAGCTGATTTTAGGAGAAAAGGTCCTGTGTTGGTCAGCATCTCTCCAACTTGGCTTCTCTTCCCAGCTGAGGATTAAGTGACTCTTTTGAGCCAATAGAAAATTTCCACTAACCTCAGTGGACTAGAGTCCTTGGCATTGCTCCAGGGCTGGAAGATAAAGAGGGAGAGTGTGTGTGGCAGCTCTGACTCAAAGCCCGGACACCGGTGTGGGAAGCTGGACAGACAGGTGGGGTGTCTTGTGTCTCTGAGTCATGGCATGGAGTATGAACTAGAAACTGTTCTTCTGCTGGGTGCCCTGATGCCGTGAGCGTGGAGGTCATAGAGGAAAGGCTGGAGGAGGAAAGGAGTGTGTCTGAGGGCAGAGAAACCCCTTGGGTTTGGATTTGATTTAGGTACTGGGTTGTTCTGATCCATCAAAGGTGGGGCTGTACTAGGGCAGTTCAAGGTATTAGCGGAATTCAAGATAAACAAGTTGATTACAGACACTGTGTGGTTTAGGCAGCTGACTACAAACCCTGTTTTGCACAAGGGAGACCCCATTCTGTCACAGAACTTCCTGAGCTGGGATCTGATCCTCCCCTCCTCTCTCCACACTTATTTTGTTGGTCAGTTCAACTCTCTATTTTCATCAATATAGTCAATCATTAATATGCATACATACCTACGTGGAAATGCAAATACATAAACGAACTTCAGTTGAATTGGAAAGGTGAACAAGTACCTTTAACCAAATTTCCCCCCATTGGATCTGCCTGAAAGCAGACAGCAGACTTGCTTGTTTAGCCCAATTTAGTTTTCATTTAACCAGACCAGAGAGTCCATATTACAAATGACATGTGGCCACTGCAGTAGCAAAGTCTCTGTTTGCTTAATCAAACATGATTAACGCATTGGTTTTACATTAGTATCTGCTTTTCTCCATTGTGGGAGTAGTCAAGGGATTCCCTTTGTCTGCTAGCAAGGAAGAACATGATTTTTATCCTATCCTTGCTTATTGTGCAGTCATGTCAGCAGTAAAAAATGCCTTTAAACATGCCTTCTTTTATCAGTGGAGAGATCAATACAGCAACTTTCTGAAAGTGTAATTCAGTTACATGTGTTATGGGAGGCTAATGCGAACTCTCTTGGTGAGGATGCTTTTCAGGTAGTCAGGGAAAGACAGCATGGACTTTATTTCTGAACAGGGTAAGATTAAAGAGATTTCAAGGGTGCTTTGAAAATATTTTATAAGGGAGGATGGTTCAGGATTACAGCAGGAGTTGTGCTACAGAATGGAAATAAAGCATTGCTCTACAGATAAAGTAGCTTCCAGTGGCGGAGTCAGCAGAAAAGCTCTGCTGTTGAATTAGACCTAGACACGATGACAGTGGTGGATGGCAAGGAAAAACACTAGATGGATGTGTCTGCTTCAAGTGAAAGCCACCACTGAAATGGAAAGTTTTCACCAAAGAAATAACTTCAAGGACTAAACTCTACCCTGAGATAAGCAGATTTTCAGGGGCTTTGAGAGGCATTGGTCAGATATCATTGGTGAAACTGTACTTGGTAAGCGAAGCATACTGAAGCCAGTTGAAGGAGGCACTGAGGTGCACCGTGATATTTTTTGCTGCTCTTTCTTGACATGTTGCTAAAAGAAATACAGCAGCACTGTTTGATGGTTTTTCCTGGCAGGTAAATAAGGGGCTGGTCTGAGTTGGTAAACAGGCTACCACAGCACGGTTACAATTTGGTTGGGACATCATTATAAAGGTCTTGAAAAATATACCTGAAATATGGTATAAGAGGACTTTGAAACACCACTCCGTTTTCAGGGGATTATTTTCTGGATTTCCTGTTCCCATTCATAAGCACCAAGGAGGTTTTCTTGCTCCCCTGCAAATGCACAAGTTACTTTGACTCCAAGAATGTACCAAATAAAGGAAGCCAGTACCTTCCCCAAACTCAGTCAGTCACCATCCTTCTATCACCGGTCAGGATAAATTTAATTGCTTGTGATGTTTTTTTTATAGCGTGGTCACAAAATCTCATCTTGAATCAGAAGACATCCATAAATGCTACTAAAATCCAGAATATTCATTACATAATTGACTGTAAAACATTTCTTCTTTCTTGCTAATGACTTTGTTGTCCTTATCACATTGTCAGCCTGGATGTACCTCACCTACCTCTCGCAGAAACATTTTCATTTCCAGAAACAGGCTGATTCCCGTACTTGTCATAGTCATTAACATGTAAATACATCTCATAAAGCACAGAAATGAACTCATAATGAGGGCTTTTCCAGCCATTAACACATGTGATAGTTAAGTCTGATTATGAACTACCCCTGTCCACATCCATTGACAACACATTCTTGCGGGTCTCTATTTCTTTGCCTGCTCTGAGCTGGATTAACTTGGGAGTCCATAAAGCTAAAATCTGATTAGTTAAATAGCGGTACTACTTGCATTGGACTTAAATGTGTGAGAGAGCATTTCTTTTTCCAATTCTCAAATGTTTTTAACCTGCTTACTGAAAATATCATCCTAGAAATATGAGTCCCTGACTTTGAGAGATGCCCTGGAATTTAGCAGCCCATTATTTTTCTATGGGCAATTTATTGCAGTCAGAAGTGATATAGTTCGTGGAAAGCGGGTGGATGGATGGCTGAATCATTCCATCACCTGTCATGACTCATTCCCATCATTTCCGTCTCTTCATGAAGGGTGCATAAACATGTCTGCAGACTTAATCACAGCTGAGAAAGACTCATTAAAATATTACCTTGGTTAGGGTCAGAAAAATGGTCATGTAGTCCCATGGTTAGGTCACAGAAGAGAGAGGGGATTAAAGTCTTGACTGCTTCATACAGAAGAGGATGTGCAAACCAAAAGCACGCTGAAGGACTTCAGCCTGGGCTCTTTTTCTTGAGCTTCTCACCTCTGCAGGCAATTCCCCAGATATGAATCCTTCGGGCACTTTGTAAGAGTACTGTTTGGTCTGGCCCCTGTGTGGTAAGTTGGCACACACTTCATGTGTACTTTGTCCTTCTTCCCCAACAGACTCTCACAGGATGCTCTGTGCAAGCTCTTTTGTGGCTTGGCTTAATCCACCTTCAAAGTGTGCTTGGAGGGTTTACCCAGCCAGTTCCTCCCAGCAAGTGCTTGCTCGACCCATGCTCCAAACTGACCTGCTGTGAGCTGACCTGACCAATGCCACGTGGCCACAGTTAACTCGAGCAGAATTTATTAGCTTGCGGAGGGCACTGCATAATCCAGTTATACAACTTCTCTTTTGGAGCTGCCTTGTGTCTGGCCAGGTTGGAAGAAGGACAAATGTCTCTGAAAACAGGCTGTAGCCTTAAACTACGTGTATCTTTCACAAAGAGCTATGGGGTTGGTTGGTTTTGGTGGTAATAAGATCCTACTGAAGAGTTAATCAAGTGCTTGAAAGAGGGTGTAGGGGTGTGTGTGTGTGTAGGGGCTATTTCTCTGATGCAGCTAAAAACAGCCAGGTGGCTGGATGGGTTGCAGGTAGGAAGCTTTCAGTACTGACTGCTGCTGAGCAAGTCCCAGGCTGGTGGTACTGAATAGGAGAGAGTTTGGACCAGGTATTCCAACCCCATCTCCAAGGGATGGCAGAAGATAGAAACAAAATGACTGGATAGTCACATAAAAGCCTGTTTAACACATGCTTCAATCTGTGCAGATGAAGTTAATGTTATTAAAACAATGAAATCTTATTGTTCACTTGTTGTAATGCCTAAGAGATCTAGTCACAGATTAAGATTGTACTAGGGTAGGGATACCTCAGACTGGCAAAAATACAGTGTACAGCCAAAGGAGTTTATAATCTGGATGTTGCATACCCTCTATAACAAGGTATCTCCAGGCTGAGCCCAGCAGTGATAATCTTAACCACCTGTGGGCTCTGCAGATGAAATACGGTGCCAGTGGGGAAGTGAAGGGGTTCTGGGGCTTTGTGGGTAATACAGCTGTAGCTCAAAGTGGGGTTTGAATTGAGATACACACTAGGTGTTCTCCGATAGATGGAGGCTCCGAGGCTGCATCCCTGGAGTGCAACGAAGCATAAGCAGGCTTGAATCTGCCATCTCTTGGCCTCTGGTGGAGCTCACAAAACGCAAGCAATCTCTGGCCAATATCTTCTCCAGGTCTGTGCCTCATAGACATCACCTCAGCAATTGTTGTTGGCTCTTCTTGAGCTGATTCTTCATCCCCGACTGCGTAGTGACATGATGTAATCATGCAAGTGCAGTCCCTTTATTGCACTAAGAGCATAATGCCCCATTATTCTAAAGACAAGGGTAGGGGGAACCAGCTGTTTTACTGATGAAGTAAATAGAAGCATGGCTCTCCAGTCTTCCCTCCTCCAGTTCACAGTAATCTGCCCTGACTCTGCTCATCGTCACCATCCACTCAACTCTTTGCCCCCGAGTGCCATGAAAGCGGGTAGCGCGCGGATCTGGAAGGCTGCCCTTGCTGTGCTCGCTCCAGTCCAAGCGGGTTTGTGAGTCAGGCACTTCGCTTTTGCACAGAAACCCGTCCTAGGTCCTGCCTTTCCATTTACTCATGTCCCTCTCCTGCCAAAGTAACCATTGCAGGGCCGGCGTGCAGGGCAGTGGAGAGGAGAGAAGTGATGTTGCCAATCTCATTAATTTCTAGATGCGGAACGGTGGGGGAGATGCAGATGAGAGTCTCCTAAATGAGCTGGGGTCCCAGAGATGGTGAACAAGGTAAGCTTCTTGAACTAACAACCTAATTATAATAAACTTGAGTCTAAGAACACCAGGCAAGTAAATCAATCAACCCTTGCAGGTGGGCTCATTAAAACTGGTAAAGTACAAACCAAAAAGGTCATCTTATTAAAAGAGATTAGCATTTTCCAGTTAAATCCTTTGCTGCCCATAGGTGCTAGGAGAGAATTTGGATTCTGAGCTTGTCTGTTATTGTAGTGGTAAAGGGCTGACCTTGTGCAGCAATAAATACCTTCAGTCCCTGTGGCCAGGCTCTTAGCTGGCCAGTGCCAATGGGCAAGGCCGTATAAATGCTGGTGGACCTTTGCCAGTTTGGCCCAGCTGTGAGTTGCCAACTGTCCCGTGGAGCAAACTGAAACACGATCAGGGCAGAGTTCTCTCCTGCAAAATACAAGTGAGCTTGCTCTCCAAGCTTTTCTCCAGTCCTCTATCTAGCAGACTGAGACATCACCTCAGTAATTGTTGTTGGCTCTTCTTACAATGACTCTTTGCTGGCCATGTAGGGTGCTTCTCCTGTCAGGTCTTAGTATATTGAAGCCCTCAAGCAGTGTTTTCTGTCTTTGCCTTTCTTTCCTGGCTGCAGGACGCAGTACTTTGGATTTTCTAGTGCTTTGAGAGGCAAATTTTCACAGACCCTATTATGATCTTGTTCCTTTAGGAGATTATATTTACCTTGGAAGAAACATTAAACTGAGAACAGCTATCCAAACAGCTGGCATCCTTCTTCCTGTTTTTCTTTTCTATCAGATACAGTGTTGGTGGCGGAAGAGACTTTTTTTTTTTCCTTTCCAAACTTTCCTCTACCCACACTTGCATTCCAGTGGTGACCCTCTGTCTGTGCAACACCACTCACTGCTGTCGTGGAAATGTGATAGGGAAATTGCTGCCTGGGTCAGAGAATCCCTGTAGCTGGAGCAGTGGGGTTTGCAGGGGATGCTGCTGGAGTTCTCTCTCCTGCTCATGTGTTACGTTTCTGGTAGTAACTGCTTTTATGCTGGAAAAAACAAGTGTGTCAGTGTCTCTCATTGTCATTACATAACGATGATCTTTCTCACTAAGGATAGACTGCAGTTAGGGAGATGTGGAGGGGTAGGTTATGTAGACCGCACCCTGTGTTTCACGTCCACAGCTCTGCCCCCCTAACTCTGTTCTTGATGAGCCTGCTCTTTCCCAAAGAGGAGCCATTTAGGTGGCCGCTATCTTGACCTTGCTGGAGCTCCAGCAGCTTGGTCAGCTAGTGAGGCAACGGGGAACATCAGCTGTGCAGTTCTACTGTGTGGGTCCAGACTGAGGCTGAGTATAACAGCTACAGCTCTTGGCACAGTTTCTTCAGTCCCTGCTGCACTCAGGCAGCACTTTCATTGCCCAGCAGTTTGCAAATGAGTTTACTGCGTATGATGGAAGTTCCCCTTCACTATTTTTGATCATTTTTGAAGACCTTTTTCTTTTAAGCCCTGGGAGGCCTCAGGGGCACGTAGGAAATTAATTAGAGCCTTGCAGCAGTTCACGAGTTCATTCAGAACAAGCAGTTATGTGTTGGAAAATACAGTGGGGAGAGGTAAGTATGAGAAAGAGGTCGAGCATCTCTTTTATCCCACTGGGCTTCCCTTTTGCATAGGAGGTAGTGAGACTCTTTTCTGCTCTGCTTGACTCATCAGCAGAGCACACCACAGGGAGCAACAAGCTGCTTGAGAGAGTTAAAAAACAAGCAAAAAAACAAAAAAACAAAAAAAAAAGGAAGAAGAAAATATTTATTTTCTCGTGTGTTTCCATCCGGCAAGCACTGTGGTACTTGAAGATTCTGGTGCTATGTCCCCATTACAGCAAAAGAGTGCAGAGCAGAAGCCATGGGGCTTGAGCCTGTCCTTGGCAGGGAAGTGCTGGTAGGTGACTATTGGTCTGTGCTTCCTCCTCAGCTCTGAGAACTTGCTGGGGAACCTTTGGATACTGTCACTTAACATTTTTGCATCAGTTCTATGATGTGGAGTGTAGTACTTAACTAGATGCCTACCAGCTAAGACACTTAGATGAAAGGAGTTATTGACTCCGTTGCTGTATTTCTGTTTAGTTCAAGCACTCAGGCTCCCCCTCTTGAGAGTGTTTTTGAGCTGCTGTAATCTGCTGTAATCTTTCCTACTTGCACAGATGCAGGGACAAACTCAGGACAGATCTAGCATCTCCAATACTGTATGAGTTCTGTCAACAAGTGTGATTCATGTAGGACTTAAAGTAGTACAATTCTATTGGAACAGTGTAGAAAATACCTATTCTTCGTTCTCTCATGTTTTCCACTCACTGTCCCCACTTCATGGCCCTTTATCCATTGCCCAAATACAACCTATCTTTTTTTTTTTTAATTTAATTTAATTTAATTTTTTTTAAAGAATTTTTTACTTTCTTCTCTTTTTTGGGAGGTGGAGGGTTAAAACAATAAATATTTTGGTTCCTGTTTTTCCTCTCTGCAACTCTGGGCTCCAGCTGGGTGCAGACGTGGAATAGCAGAAAGTCCATGGGTTTTTTTTAAAGTCTCACAGCCCTTAGAGCAGCAGTCCAAGCTCAGTGTGAACTTCCCAGAGTGCAGTAGTAGAGCTAAAGACCTCACTGATGCTGCCAGGAAGCTTTTTCAGGGAGTAAAGAGATGGAGTGGAGATGATGCGCGTGTGAACCCAAGCTGGATTCAAGGTGTGTACAAAGAATAGCATACTCAGTCCTCAGTTGAATTTTAAAAAATATATTTATATACTTACGTAATCTCTGGCCACTGGCAGTTGACTATTTCCATACTGTGTGTCTCTGGCTGGTAACTTTGAGACTGAGAAATAAAATGTGTTTCTGGTATAAGACACAAATGCGAGGCAACAAGATGAGCTCAGTGGTGTGTTCTGGTGTCCAGAAATGTAAAGATAATTTGGTTCTGCTTTCACAGAAAGTGCTCTGTTTCCATGAGCCATACTCTCTGTGGGCCAGGTGAACAGTTTCTGCTTACTTAAGCTTTCCTTGCTTCAGAAGTAGTATAGCCAAGAGACTTTGGTGCCCTTGGGGTGAAGGGATGAGGGGTAGAAGGAAACCCAAGCTCTCCCAGGGCTCTCTGGCCCTGCTGGCACCAAAGTCATGTGAGGCAATGACTGCTGCAGCTGCAAGCTCTCCATGTGCAGGAAGGATGCAACCACCTCATTTCTTGCGTTCTCCCTTGGCAGAAGGGCTGCCCATCCTGGGATACACAATCCTGCAATACCTGGCCCTGGGGTAATCGATCCCAGTCTTCTCCCTCACATGAGTAGTAAGTACTTATATTTAGACCTGCTAGATACTTCATGTGCCTGACGGGAGAGGGAGAATACTGCGACTTTGAAGATTGATAGGTTTGCTTGGGTTGGTGTCTCAGCCTAGAAAATAGCAAGAGCTAAGGACAGAGAGGGTCAGGCTCACCCCTGCATGAAGACTGGCACGGTGCAGGCAGACTGGATGGTCTCAGGAGTGCAATTCCATTTCCCTTTGGCTCCGTGTGTGCTCATGGAGAGGTCCTGTGGCTCAGTTACCATTGCTGTTTAACTGTAACAACCTGATTGTTGTCTAAAAGCCCAGTTCGTGGGAATGTGAGTGCCAGTCTTGTTCCTAACCTAGGAATGGTAAGGAATGCCAGTTCATGGGGTGGTCTTCAGTATATGGTAGATGATTTATCTCCTAGGGATGCAGCAGAAGGGAACAGCCAGGTAATGGTACAACTGTGGCAGATGTGGTCTCCGGCACCGGTGTACTGACACTGTGAGGTGGCAGGATGACCTTATGTAGTAGTGCTATTAATCTTCTCTTTTGCGAAAGGCTGCTAAAGCTCAGAGTCAAAGGACTGAAACTGAAGTGGGCAGAGATGAGACAGATGATGGACATCAGTCATGTCAGCTTAAAGGGAGGTGTGTGGAAGTGCCAGGAAACTAAACCCAACAAAACATGCCCCAAATTGTTGCTGATGCTGCTGAACACCGCACCGCTTGCAGTCTCTTTGATTAAATACAAGAAATTTCTTTGTTTTCATGTATTTTTAGTGGAAAGAAAATATAGGAAAAAAAACAGGGAGCTACGAGACAGTCTGTACTTCCCCCACCCCTAGCCAAGCAGTAGAGAGCAGTGGGAAACAGTTAGTGAAGGTGTCAGATTTTCTCTAAGGGCAGCCACAAGACTCTTGTGCCAAACGCTATTTGACATTTAATTTAAGACCCATGTAAAGTAACAGCCAGAGCAGGCAGCAGGCAGAGCGTTCCAGTTGACAGGCTGACTCTATTTGCTTTAATTTCCTTCACATGATGGCCAAGTGTATCTGTGAGTGAGAAATACTCAGAGTATTTCTTTTTCTTTGGTTAGCCCATCATGAAAAGACAGCACTGTGATGTGTTCAGACTCTGCTTCGGCTTCAGGTGGCCTTCATTAGGGAGCAGAATGTGAGAGAGCTCTGCGTCAGCGCCAGGGGAGGCAAAGAAAGTTGCGCCTCTTTGATTAAATAACGCTGAAGTCAAACACTGAGTTCCTGATCTGAACTGAACTATTCAGCAGGTGTAAGAGAGAGAGAGGATCTGTGTGTGGTGGTGAACAGCCTCAAAGCCAGGAGGTGTGGGGCAAGCAGGGAGGGCTTCCTCTGTCCTTAAATGTGGATGTCACGATCACTCAGTGCAGAGGGGTTTACATGAGGATGTCATCATGTCGTGTATGTGCAGAGACCATCCACAACATATTTTGTACTCTGCACGGTGTGCACTAGAAGCTCATGGGCAGGGAAGAAAAGGTCAAGAGTGATGATGGGAAGGTTTCAGAAGGGTTATTCACATTTTAGTTGTTTTTGTTTTCCTGCTGGTGCTGAGAATCATAGAATGGTTTGGATTGGAAAGGACCTCTAAAGGCCATCTAGTCCAACCCCCCTGCAACGAGCAGGGACATCCTCAACTAGAGCAGGTTGCTCAGAGCCTCATTGAGGCTGGAAATGGATTTAGTGTGCTGCTAAGGAGATGAAAAGGGAATAAAACCTACTGGGGTATACAGAGGGGGTGGTGGGAGATTCTGGCTGAGCCCTATATGAAAAGGAAAGCAGCAGTGGAAGCTGTGCTGACTGTGTAGCTAATACTGGTGAAGCAGAAATGTGAAGAGGTGGCTGTAGAAATGAGTCAGGAAATGTGTATTACTTGAATTTATTATTTACTTGAAAAAAAGAAAAGAAAAGAAAGGTATTTGATTAACAGCAAAGTAAGGTACCTCCAAGGGTGCAAGTCTGGTGATGATGATGTGGAAGGACTGTGCTAGCGGCACAGGTGAGGAATATCAGGGGATATCAAGGTCTATGAAGCAAATGTTTCATCACAGTGAAGACCAAAGGCAGCTGCAGAATGTGGAAGTGGTGGGAGGAGAAGGGCTCCTCAGGCAGTGGGACAGAGACAGCAGCCTGGAGGCGGTGTTGGCTGGGTGGAGAAGGACTTGGCTGCTTTTCCAGGGTCATTAGGAAGTCTAGACTTTCCCATAAAAGGGTCCCATTTGCTGAAGAAATCCTTGGGCTACCAACACCCTGAGGGCTTCACAGAGAATATAAAGGCATCCAAAACAGCCATGCTACAGTGAGGTATCTTCCCTGAGTGTTTTTGTGTATATGGACCCTGGAATGTGACTTTGGGACTGGTTGGCAGGAACAAAGGTGGCTCTGGGGCTGGCCCACCTGATGGCTGGGGACACTGTTGCTCCAGGCTGGCTGGGTTTTGCTCCTCATTGGGTTCCTCACCCAGCAGACAGGATAGAGGAGCCAAAAGCAACTGCATTCCTCTTAGAAACCCAGAAAGCAAACAACTGCTTCTGTGTGCAGGTGGAGGCATTTGAGGACCTCTATTCATACAACCTCTCCTTGGTGCCTGGTGGCTGAGGAGTTATTTGACCAACGGGTTGGTGCCATCCTATGGCTTTAAGCACTTTAAATACCATCTACCCTCTTTATGGAAAGAGTCTCTCTCAGTCTTACATAACCCACCTGGAGAGAGCTTCTCTATAGCAGTGCTCAGAGCAAATCACAAGTCCAAGCCCCTCTCAGATCACAGAATATGCTTTTGTTTCTGTTAACGGGGCTTGCCAGCTTATGCTGCAACTTACCTTGGAAGGAGAAATCAGAGGGAGTTGTAAAGGCAGGGAAAAAATGAGAGCAGCTTTCTAATTGAGTCAGGGAAAGAAACATTAAAGATTGAGAAATGCTTTTCTGGAATGAGGGTTTGAATGCCTGGGATACTGGCAATTGTTGGATCCTGGGTTGGTTTGGGTTTTTTTTGCAAGCCCAGCTATGTTGGTCTTGTCATAGGGCCTACTTGTGAAAATCAGTGTCAGGAAAGACTGGCCTAGCGACTGAATCCTGTGAGTCCTTTGCCAGGATGAAGTATCTTCTGGTGTGAATGAGCACTGGGCACAGACGATGGTGACTGTCTCCAAAGAAATATCCCAAAAGAAACAATGCAGTGGTCAACAGAGAGCGGTCAGGCTTCTGTCCAAGGGAGAGAGTTTGCTGAATATAAGAAACCTCCTGGAATCTGCACAAACTTAGATGATGCTGATTCGAGTTTTGATGAGTTTGTCATCAAGCTGAGACCAACAGTATGGTTTGGACAACCATAATGTAGTGGGAGATGATACCATCTTGAGATGATGTGACTAGTCTGGGACCATTGCAAAAAGGTTTCTGGATGCGTTTGCCATGCATTTTTGCATCATGATTTCATAACTGGGTCTTCCTCAGTGGCAGTTGGATGGTTCAGCAGAGAGAAGAATGCGTATTAGAAATCAAACAACCCACCAGAATGTGGGAAGGAATCCTGGATGGCACTAGGGGACTGTTCAAAACCGGTATTTATCCTTTCTTTGCTTTTAGCAATCCAATTTCTCTTAGTGCATTGTGTGTGGAGAGTGGCTAATCTAAACTGAGCTTATCACAGCAGAGGAACTGGAGCAACTCCAAGTACTTTGGCCTATATCCTGGAAATAGGAGACTGCTTATCCAGTTATCTGCAGCTTCTTTTTAAGAGAAAAGCGAAGGGCTAGAGTCCAGCACAGGGTGAAATCCTCTTAGAGTGTATCATCTTGTTCTGTGGAGTAGAACATCCCAGGTTTCATGAGGTACTCGTTTGCCTTCTGGGCTTGTTGAAAAGCTGCTGTGTCAGACTGGGGATCTTTACTGTTCAGATGAGAAAGTACCTCTCAGCAGGAGTGAGAGACAAGGCTTAAAATACACATGATAAGCTTTATCTTCCTGTCCCAACCCTTTTCACTCACTACTGTGATTAAATTTGTGAGCAGAGTCATAATAATAAATAAACTATACATTATTGAGGGCAAAAACTCCCAGGAGGGGAGTAAGAAAAAAAGATACAGGCACGTTTAACAATGAAACAAAGGGGCAGACTTTGGCTGAGCATCAGAAAAAACACACTGAGAGTAAAATAAATTTGGCTGTAGGACAGTCCCCAACAGCAGTAGCAGCACTACTGTTACCCAGCCTAATTTTAAACACTTCTGTAGGCATCACTCTCATCTGGGCCTGGTTAGAGAAGGTTTCAGTCACATGAATATTTTGGAGATGCCACCTTTTCTCTGTGTTTTTGTTTTGGTTTTGAGGGGTTTTTTTAAGCAATGCATTTTAAATCCTTTTGGAAAGATGAAGATGAGAATTTTTCAGCTGGCTTAGTGCAGCTCTTCCTTTAAAGGAGTCTTGAATCAGCCATCTTCGGTCAAGATTTTTTTTGCATGAGGTAACAGTATCAAGATGAGTTGGAGGAAGTAATTAAAAGGTGAAGACCATTTTTCTTCCAACCCCTATTGCATTTGCTGAGTTACTAAGTGGGTCTACACAGTCTGGCAGTATCAGATGCTCCTTGCCCTCTTTGTACAAACTAGCCGGAGAGTGACAGGGAATCAGGAGCAGCATTTGGCCAGCGATGTAGATACACCAGATTAGCCACAACTTTGTTCCAAGTTCTTGCTGCTTCCTTCTGGTGCATTTTTCTTCCCTGCAATCAAAATTAATCCAATATGAAAGCTTTTTCACTTGCTCACTGGGATTAAACCCTGAGCAGAAAAGGCGCAAGAGGTAGGGAAAAGATGGTGCAAATGACTCAACCCCTTCTCGGGTACGTGTGTGGGCAGCCTGAGGGCATCCTGGGCTGTTGGTTGGAAGGGCATGATGCTTGTCACTGGGGATCAAGAGGGGCTGGATGGTGCTGGATGGTTTTGTGTTTGCTTCCTGGCTTAAGTCTCTCGTAACATGGTTCGCAGCACATATTTTGTGCAGTGAGAATGTGCTCTCTGTTCACGTTTAACACACCTGTTAGCTCCCCAAACAAGCCCGCCAATTAAACACAGAAGTCAAATCCCACAAGGAGCTTGGTTGCATATGCTAGAAGATGTATGTGTGTAATAAACGGTATTATGAGGTATACACCCAAGCCTATTTATGAGTTACCAGATGAGAGAAAAAGCATGGGCAGAATACTGAATAGACTCAAGTAATATATGGATTTATATGCTAGATCTACTTCCAATCCCTTGTTTCATCTCAGACAAGTCATTTAGCTTCTCTGGGCCTCATATCCTCTACTGAATACATCTGGGGAGATAAAAAAAATGTAATAATCTTTTTTATCTGTTATATTTGCTGATTCCTAGTGCTCTGAAACTGGAATTGCTTCTGTGCACATACTTAATTTTGTTGGGACTTTGACCAACACTAATTAACCCAGGTATTGCTGCTGCATTTCAGCCTGTATTCTCGCAGAACAGAGATTATATAGAAGCAAAAACATTGCTGCCTTGAATCCCCTTTTCTGTTTCATCATAAGTACCTCCTCTCATGAGTAAGGGAACCGGATTTTACTCATCACATGAGAACTAAACTTTGGTTTCCATGGAAGTCAGGTACCTCTGTACTCAGCAAAGTCCCATTATTACTCACTAAGAGAAGAGCAGCCAACACTGCGCTTCAGCTATAGCTGACAGCCAATTTATTTGGGACGAATCCCTTAACAGTGGGCTTCAGCCTTTCCTGAAATCTTATCCTTTGCGTCGTCGCGCAAGCGGGGCTGCTGGCTTCATGGAGCGGCTCATTTCAGACAGATGCTGACAACTGGAGCTGAGTAGCGGTGAGGGAACGTGACAGAAAGCTGCAGCAAATGTATTAATTGCACTGGTTGGGAAGGGCTAGATTATTTTTTTTTTCTTTTTCTTTCTGTGGAAGCTTTGTGTCTGGAGGGAGCCTTGCTGAGTTTTTCTCTTGTACGGTAATTAACTAACACAGCCCAAAGACTGAGGCTTCTGCCTCGCATCCCAGGAAGGTGCGTTATTAACCCAAAAGGATTTGATACCCTCCCGCTGTGTCCCGTTTTCTCTGCTCTTGCCTGGTCTCTCTATTTGCTTCAGCCTCCCAGGTCCATTAAGATCTTCTTGGTTGCTCATGCACAAACCTGACAGGCTCATGGGGTGATTCTAAAATGATGCTGGTTCAATTAGCAGGATATAATTTGCCCTTTGCTGAAACCCTGGGCTCCCCTGCCAGGCTAAGCACTCTCTGCCAGGGCACTTAGCACAAGAAGGAGCATTCCCATCACATCTTTCTCACTGGCAGGTCACAGAAACAATGAACCCGAGTAGCTGTAGTAAGAAAGTAACCGTGGTTTTATTCCAATTTTATTTTACCTCATGAAATGCAGTTTAGAGACAACCAGAAAGCCTACTTGGGTTATTCGATGTGAACAAACTGGCTGGCAGCCGTAGCTTTTATTTTAGTCTGGGAATGCTGCTGGCTATTTTTTTTTTTTTTGTCTTCACCATGAGCACCTCTTGCAAATTGAGTTCTTTTGCCTTATAGGTCACAGACCAGTTTGGCATACAATTTTCTCTCTCTTTGTTGATCAAATGCTTTTCTGAATGATTTGCTCTTTGCTGTGCTTGATAACCTCCTGAGTATTCAGTGTTGCTTCTCTCCCTCTCCTCTGAGATGTATTGAAATATCTGAAGAGGTATCGATATAAAGCCATATATATTCACAGTAGTTATTCTGCATTCAGCTGCACGGACAAAGTTGTGCAAGCTCACCAAAAGCAGG
Organism: Todus mexicanus; assembly: GCA_013389965.1. Taxonomy (NCBI): domain Eukaryota; kingdom Metazoa; phylum Chordata; class Aves; order Coraciiformes; family Todidae; genus Todus; species Todus mexicanus. The sequence goes on along the minus strand of WEIS01088447.1, from coordinate 8,131 downwards.
GAGATGAGTCAAACCTCTAGTGAAAGTGATGTTCAGAATGGGGATGGAAGGAAACAAGATGCATTTTGGGTTTTTTTGCAGCCTTCAGCCACTTTGGACAGTAGCTGTTCCCATGAGATCTTTTGGTAGTTAGAGAAGCTGTAAAGAGATGAATTTGCCTGCTTTGATGGTGGAAGTTCTCATACTAGAGGAAGTCTTCTCCTAGAGACAATACGTGGAAAATGCTGGTGGCATCTGCCCCTCTGGGGCAGGAAGGAGATCTGTCCAGAGCTGCAATTCAAATAGTGCCAGAGTTTGGTCTGGCTGCACTGTCTCACATGGTGGGAAAAACCTGCTCTTAAGTCTTAAGGAATGCTTTTTATTTTTTTGTTGCTTCTCTTTCCCAGGAGACTCCCCTGGGTTTATAAACGACTGCATTTCCCTTCAGCATGACAGCTGCAGCTTCACCTCTTCTCGTGTGAACCTGGAGCCAGGTCAGGCTAAAACGCTGAATCTTTTCTTTCTCCTTCCCGTGGTTCTCTGGCCCCCTCCTTCCTTCCCCATATCAACTGGCTGGATTGCCATAACTTGAGGATTAGCTTTTCCCTGCAGGACTGAGCTGAAATGCATGTGCTTTACCGAGCAAAACAAATCTCTTCAATATTAGCAAGGCAAAGCAAAATGCTTGAGCACATGTGGTTTTTGTTAGCTGACTTCTCCCCCAGCCTCACGTTTGGTCCGAGTGTCAGATTCCCTCTTAAATATGCTTAGGAGGTCACAGAAAGCAGGTGAATAGTTATACAATAAAAATCACATCACACCTCTTAAAAGAAAAATAAAAAATACATCCCCTCTTTCCCTCCTTCCCCCTTATGCACAGTAGAGGCAAAGTCCTGATTATGCACTCAGTGGGAATGAGCTAAAAATGAGTTTTCCTAGCAGGTATGAGCACGGTGATGCAGTCAACAGATCAGGCTTTTGCAAATGAGCACAGAGAGTTATAGGGTGCCCTGAGTTAAGCAGGTAAATATAGGTCAGCCTCTGCGCCGGTGTAAATTGTCTTCCCTGGAGCGATGCCACACTGCATCAGGGTCTGGCTTCCAAATGCATGTGCTTGTGCCAGCTAGGTATTTTCGGGAAGTGTGTATTGAGTAAGATGCTGAGAAGATGGCAACGGTATATATGCAGAACACACCTCTGAGTGTTTGGTGCAGGTGTGTGCAATAAAGCTTGGATGGGTTTTTTGAAACCATGACTCAGATCCTTTAGGAAGATCAGATACTGGGTTTCTGTTACGTTAGCTACAAGAGTAGAGACCAGTGCCCCAAACACCCCTCTATTTCTTAACTGGTGGAAACTCATATGGATATTTCTGATTGATTGATTTGACCTTACAAAAGCAATTCTAATAAAACATTCAGGTCCTGGTTTTGTGCATGAATTTTACGAGTCACCCCAGCCAAGGCAATACCTGTGTGTTGGCAGATATGTGAACTAACTCAAAGGTAACTTAAGCACTAGAGACATCGTGAAAATTTTGTGTCTTATTTTTTAAAATACAGTCTGTCCAGCAAAATGATCTGTCTAGGAAGTTATCCCCAGGCAGTGCTGTTCTTAAATGTTTTTGAATTTAGTCTCTTAATGGTCCCGGTAGTGATGCCTGAAGAATATTAATTCATTGTACAGCCTAGAAACTTGTGATACTGCAAAGTGACCTGCAGTGCATTGTGTCTGAAGGCTTTGATAGAGCTCAGAGGCTGGTCCTACAAGCCTGGCCTGGCTGCAACCACGACATCCTCACCTCCTAACATTCATCTGCCCTAGCAGTAGTTGTAGTGCTCTCTAGGTGTTGTTTATATGATGCTGACATGCATTTAAAAAAAGCCCAAGAGCTCCAATTGATTGTATGGAGACCCAACAGCAGGAGAACAGCGTGTCATGGGAAAGGAAAGTGCTTAAAAAGTGGAGTTAAAAGGGAAAGCTGAATGACATGACAGGGTTTCAAACAGAAATGTTTATTCAGGGCTATCAGCAACGGTGTTTGGTACAAGCACACAGCCTGCAGTGATCCACTTGGTTGACTCTTTCAAGTCCTAGGGCGTGGAGGGAGTTCAGCCCTTCCTCAGCAGCATATCCTGAACCAGCACCCTCCAAGACTGGCACATTTTATCCTTCTCAGCGTCTATGTGGGCTCAGTGCATGGGTCATGACTATACAGGCACAGCAAGGGATGGATTTCAGGCAGAATGTTGATTTGTAGTCCAAATGCTTTCTCCTTCTTAGCTGGTGACACACAACTGGTGCCACTCAGCAAC
>WEIS01088446.1:0-12202 GCA_013389965.1 Todus mexicanus | reverse complement strand
GTAGCAGCACATAATTCCCATCTACTATGATATTTCAGACATCCTAGTGCTTGGCAGAAATCGGTCTTGACAGCTCCCTCAGACTCTGGGACTGTGTGTAGCATCAGCATTCACAAGGCAGTTATGTTCAGTTAGTAGATAGTGATATATGTCACTATTACCATACTTGCACCACACAAGTAGAAAGGACAGTCCAAGTCACTTAGACTGATTCACTTAGCACTTTGTGATATCTACAGTACACTTTTGCCACTTACGTTGCTGTTGCTATTTTAAGTTGTGGTGGATCCACAAGTACTCCCATCCCCAAGCATTTCTGGAGTGGAGTCCACGAGGCAGCAATAAGCTTCCAACAAAAATCTGAAAACAGCACTGCCAAACACATTGGATTTGTCTCTAGATTTAGCAAAACTCCATCAGACAAGAGCGATGTGGGTAGTCAAAGACAGTTTTTCATGGAAACACTGCAAAGCATTAGCATATCATATAGGAAAGTCTGAACAGATAAGAATTGATGTGATATAATGTGTATTCTTTGTAGGTTTCCAGATATTAGTAGTAGGGGGCTGCAGGGTGACCTCTGTGACTAGAGGCCCTGTGCAGGGTGCATCATGTTCCAGCTGGCTCCAGAGGATCCAAGATGACGGTGCTTATGTAAAAATACATTTAAGAAAGAGCAAAACGCCACTCAGTAATAAGAATGTAGGGTAGAAAGTGTGAAACTACCCTGTAAACACCAAGGAGAGAGAAGAAGGAAGAGATGAAGTGATGCAGGGGTTGGTGCAGAGATTCCTCTGCAGCCCATGGAGAGAACCACACAAAGTAGATGCCCACGCTGCGACCCACAGATGAGATTCCAAGCTGGCACAGGTGAATGTGCGCTGAAGAAACTGCAGTCCACAGGAAGTGTTGCAGACATCAGCATCAAGTTCCTGAGGCTCACTAGTAAGCCCTGGCTGCACATCACTGACTGGACCTTGTCTAACCCTGAAACTGTTGGCTTCTCAGTAAGAATGCCCTAGATATTTGGATGGTGAGAAGAGTGCACATGCCCATCTTGTTAAATTTCAGAAAAAAAAAGATAATTACATATACGTGACATATACAACTTGATCTATGATGGTTACAGATGTGAGGCACTCATTGTGGTGTTAGGTCATAGGCTGGAATTGATGATCTCAGAGGTCTTTTCCAGCCTTAATAATTCTGTGATTCTTTTTTATCATGTCCTCATTTTCTTCTTTCTACAAAAGACCCCATCCTTTCCCTCCAAACTCAGTCATGCCCTGACTCATTCAAAGGCATATACCAATGGATTTGGTCCATTAGAGAACAGGTCTCTGTCATCCTAAAAATCAGAAGCATTGCCTCCAGCAGTCTAGGGCAACCTTGCAGCATCTCTGAAGACATTTAACATAATTTTTTAGAGAAAGCAGTGTTCTGTATGCCAAGGGAAGGACACAAAGCTGCAGTAACTTGTTGTAGATAAGACCCACTGCTAGCCCTAGTTTCTTGGCTAGGAAAACATTTCTGGCTATGCCAAGTCATAGACTTGTGACTGGAAATCTATTCTAGGACAGGAACTCCTGCTGGCCCATTAACTCTGAATGAACCTTGTCAGGACACATTACTTTTTGGGCAGCATCCCAGAGGCAATCTGGACATGTTCTGTGCGAGACGGAAAGATAGATAAGGCAGAAAAATGGAATAGTTACTACCTTACATTTTCAATAACATTTTTGGCCTGAAACAGAAGCCTACAATACTCAAGTTCATTGAGGTGCAGTCTGACCAAATGGAACAGTTGTTGGCACTTAAAGGAGCTCAGCGTCACTGATCATATGATGGCATCTTTCTCCTGCATAGACATGTTCGCAGGAAGTGTGGAGTTGAGACATTATATGAGGTTTTGAGACAATTGTCCTACTCCACCCCTTTTGTTACTGTGAAATTCCATCTTTTTTCCAAAGCCTGGGAATTTTTCTATGATGTAGCAGCTGGAGTGGCCATTCACTTACTGTAGCTTAACACACAGAGGGTTTCATGCCATGAACTATTATAATAAAAAGTACCAGTTAGTTTAATATTATCCTGTGGCTTCATTAAGAAGAAGGTATGCATTCAAAAATGTTCTGCTTTTCCAGCTGGCTTTGTATGCAACATTTGTAGAGCTGCTAATGAAGTAAATAAAAGGAAAACAAATCCCTGCTGGATCCTAGTTTGTTCACTGATATGAAAGGTCTCATTACAGGAATGGCTATTGTATACAAGTATTCCATAACATTTTGTGTATTAACATTAAAATAAGGAGTACAGTTGGGAGCATGTAACATTTTCTAGCCTTATATTACTATCAGAATTATCTTGCTCTGAAATAAATTTGGAAATATTTCTTTATTAAATGCAAAATTAACACTTCTGGCTTTCCGTAATAGATTTGCATTTAATAATTAAAGATTCATTTCAAGTAAACAATGCAATTATTATTTTTTTTTAATATCTGATTGGCAATATTGCTGCGGTACTATTTTGTGAGCCATTTCATTTTTTTTCTCTGCATTTATACACTCTGTGTCACTTATGTCTCATCTAAAAGCTTCTGAAAACATTTTTCATATCTTAAAACCAAGACAACTATAGAAAACAGCTTCTCCTACTAAGTGTAAATAAACTGCAGAAATGACCTTGTTATTAGAAGGCTAAAAATATTTCTAAAATGTTTTTGATAGATGTTTATCACCATAGAAGGGAAACATTTTGAATTTTTCAGATTGGTCTGTTCAAGAAACTGTATAATGGTTAGGAAGTAATTATAATACAGTAACCATTGAGCATATTAACTCTTTAATTTCATTTTCAGAGAGGAAAAGGAAAATAGAGTTACTATTTTGCTTTCAGATAATAATAGCAATTTGGCCTATATATGTAGTCTTCATTCCTGAAAGAATGATTCGGAAAGTTCTAAAATGGCAAGGAAGGGAGAGAAAACCCATGCAAGTGATTATCCCCAAGGAGCACTGTAACTGAAGCAAATCACCGTCCTTCCTAAAGCTAATATTCCCTGTAGCAGTGCACTCTACAGGAGTGTGAACATTCCTGGAAAAGCAGGATTGATGATTTTTTTTAAAAAATAGTCTACTCTTATAAATGTACCAAACGCACCTCTACTGGAAGAAAAGGAATGAAATACAGAGGATCATCGAAGCTTAGATTTGTCTTTATTATCAGCCTATGGAGCATATATTGTCATACCCCATCATTTGGTCATTCAGCCCTACGTCCCTTGTACAGAATGGGTTTTCTTCCCCCTATGAAACAACCTTTAATCCAGCTACCAATATTCTATGCATAACAACTACATCCTCACTGTAGCAAAACAGGACTTCAGACCAAGACATAAAAAGCATGCTTTCACTTACATAAGGTTCTGACAGATATTCCTTTCTTTGTGCTGAGACTAAAAAGGTTCCAACCTGCTTACTCATAGTTTTATGTAGTGTAAACCAGATTAATTACAAGATATACAGGGACTGATTTGGTTTATCTATTTGCTCTACTTCCCATCATGGCCCTGTGATTTTTCTTTTTATTTCTTTGCAGGCATTGATTTACTTCAATAATATTTGCTTTTCAGACAGAGCTGCAGTAGGCATTTGGAGTTACACAGATTAGGCTTCAAAGGAACCCCTCAGAGCAAAACTTCATACTCTGCATCACTTACAATTAATATTTTATGTAAAAATCAGAGTTTACTTTTTTCTGGCCACACCTTTCTCTTTCTAATACTTCCTTTTTATTAAGCATGTCACTTTGGAAAAGTTCATTAGGTCATATAATCGCAAATGAATTTCTTTTAGGTACTCTGCCATTCAAATTAAACTCCAAAGTTCTTTCTGAGATTGCTAAAAGAAGCTTCTCCTGACAAAGATTATCTAGTCCAGACAATTTGGAACTGAATTTTAAGCTTATCCTTCCTGGAGGGGGTGTATTCTTATCACTGCCATTGGCTGCATGGGTGAAGTAACATGCTTGAAATTCTGACTTCTGACCAGGATCTTGAGAAGCTTGAAACCTACAGAAAGAAATAGTGCCTTCACTTTTGTGTGAATTCAAAATTTTTCAGGCATTTTTAATTAGCCAGGTGGATAGGACGTGTTGGCATTCTCATGCAAGTTGTTTGTATTAGTAACAAAGTTAAATGCTGAGTATTGTGGAAATGGAATGCAAACAGATATTCCGTTATTGTGGCAAAAAAAAAAATCAGCTATCTGACTCATCAAAGAATATAAAATGATGATAAGATTGTGCAAACAATCCCCTATCTAGATACAAAGCTGTAGATTACTTCACGTCTGCTTAGTTATGTTTGTTTGCTTGCATTATGTGCGTACCAGTTGCTATGTGATAATCATTCAGTGACGTGTATGTGATACGAGACAAGGGAAGACAGAGAGAGGGAAAGTTTTACTCTTCTGTTGATGACTTGTGTTTGCATTAACCTTCTAAAGGGTCACAAAGACTTGTATCCATATGTCCTGGTTTAGGTTAAAACAGAACAAGTCTGTTTAACGATTTTTACTTTTCAGCTAAGTGTCTTCTTACTAACTGCACTGTCTGAAAGTTAGCAGCATGTTTTGCAGACACTGCTTCTAACAGTGATAATGCCCCACATTTATAGATAGTACCAAGGATTGGTATGCAGATCAAAGTCACTGTTAGATCTTGTGTACCACATTGGGGGGTGTAGAAAGTAAGGGCTGCACCTGCAGGGAGGAGAGAACAGAATAGGTGACCCTAAATTGGCCAACGAGGTATTCCATCCCAAATATGTCATATTTGGTATAAAGCTGAGGGATCATAGGAGTCTAGGCCCTTTTGCCATTTTGCCCATTTTGCCCCTTCCATTTTGCCTTTTTGTCCCATTTTGGCCCTTCTTCTTCTTCTCTCTCTCTCGGATCGAGCTGCTCTCTCAGCTCCAGGGCTCTTCTTCGCTCTGTTTGGCCTTGGCAGCTTCAGCTTTGCCCTGAGGCCTCTGGCCCCAGTCTCAGCCTCTGGCTTTGGCCTTGGCTGGGCCCCAGGTTCTGGGCCGCATCCCTGAATCCAGTTCCTGGTTCCCGTCTGCTGCTAGGTCCTGCTTGGGATTGCTCCATAGCATCAGTGGTGACGGTGACGTATTTACGATTGGGGAGGGAGTTGGGTTCAATACTGGGTTTGTACATATTTGTATATATTTACTTTTTATTATTATTGTTATTATTATTTTCATTTTTCAGTAGAGCTGTTCTAGTTTTCTTTCCTAATCGATAAGTCTCTCTCCTTTATTTCCTTTCTTCCCTTTTGAGTGGGGAGGGGGAGAGAGCATTCTGTTGCAGATTTGGGTGTGCTCTAACCACAAACTGTGACACCATACTATAGAAAAAATATTTTGAAAGCTTAATGGCATTTTTTGCCACATATTCTCCTCCATATAAAGATAGTTCAATCCTTCTTTATTACTAAACCATTGATGAGCAGGCTGTTTTCTAAATAAATTCATAACTAATAAATTCAGAGCTTGAGGAGGTAATTACAAAAACATGACTAGAAACAGAATTTTTCCTTGATCTTCTACTACTATTATTCCTTCACTGGAAACCAGAGGCTGTGTTTTGCCAGGTGAATTATGTAGAAGAGTAAGATCTGAAAAAGTGAGAAGGAATACAAACAGTTTCTGGTGACATTTGTTTTTTGGATGAATCAGTCTAGTTATGATTGTGTTTAGAGCTAAGTATGGTTGAAGGATGATTTTCCAAGAAATGCAGAATAAATCAACAAACCAGATTTATATTTGAGAAGCAGGGAATATGCACTTTCAACAAGAATTGCAATACGTACCACAATACTTTAAAATCCTATGATTGTATCCATAAAACTGTGAAATCCTCTAACAGTCAAGAATTTAAGCCTCAGGCAGTGCCTGAACAGTAAACATTTAACAAACAACTCCCATCTCATTTTTCCTCCTCTTGCTGTGTGCAGTTTAATTCTTTTTATTGTTTCATATTTCAGTTGATCTCATACTACCTTTTCCCTCACCACAATACTAGTCAAGAAAGTGTATGGTAATTTGATAGCATGCCTCTGGCACAAGTTGTTCACTGCAGTGGAGTCAGAAGGAACTTATTCCAGTGTACAGTTTGGAGTTGTATTACGGGATAATTTAATTTCCAACTCTAAAGTCTTGTCTATGGTGAAAAGAAGCATTAAAGGAATAAGTATAAGGTGCAGGAAAAGAAAAAATTAAAGGTTTTTACCTTAAACCAGCCAGAATTACGTACAGTTGAAGACACAGATGACCAAATGAAGCTTCCTCCTAAATTTGCTGATGGATTTAGTGTAAAAATCTTCATTTCATTTCCACTGCATACAGATTTTTTTTTTCCTTCCCACTTACATTCTCTCCAACTCTAGCACTTTTTCCAGATGAATATATCTTTCTTTTCAAGCAAACTCCCACAACTAACCCTCAGAGATTCTTCCCATTGGAGTGCATGTCTGAATTTTCCCCTACATGTCTTTTAAAATAGGTGGCAGACATAGTTGAGGAATCTTTGGGTAGCAGTGTTACCTGTTCAAGACAGAGGTCTTAAAAAAAAATTATCTTAAAGAAAGGTTTTCCTGGAAGACTTCTAAATGTCTCCATATAGGAAAAGGCAGTAGGAGTAAAATAGAAGGGAGTGCAACTATCAGCTGTGTGTCTGTACAAGACAACCCTCTTCCAAAAAAATGTGAAGTTCTACTCTACCTTCCTCAGGCCCTAACAGTCAGTGTACTAAAATCTTTACTTTGGCTTCACAAACTATAGCTGGCCCCTAAGCATGTTCAGAACATATTTTTACTGCTTGAGTTTCTGATTTCTCTAAGTGTTTGTTGAAGTGAGTGTTGGTGATGCCCTATAGAAAACTGATAAGCTTCATTTTTTTCAGACATGACTACAGTGCATAAAGTAAATAGTCACTAACACACTGTTACAGCTGAATAGGGTAAAATGTATTTAGTGGTATATTTTCCCTTAGCTCATTTTTAGAAACAACAACAAAGTTTTGTGTTCCTCTGAACATCCAGGTGAGGCTGGCAAGACAATTATTTGAATATTTTGCAAGTATCTTTCACACAGATGAAGAGAAGATGAGGCAGGCAGTGGACACCTGTCTTAATAACATTATTCTGCCAGAACTTCCCTGAGGGAGCCAGCAAAATTTTCCAGCTGGCCCAATACCTGACTTTCATTAATGATTATACGATGGTAAAAGAGATACTCCTAGCATGCAGATAATGTCAGATCTGCTGCTGATTCGGCTACATCCTTGAAAAAGGGATGCATCCCAGGAACCATAAAGAGGATGACACCACTATTTTCAGTCTTCCTGGATGGAGAATTTTTTTATGTAAGTGAGGCCGCATGTTGCTGGGCAGGACTGTGATAGAGATGGGGTAATGGAGTTGGCACATGAGCAGACCCTGGCTAAGAATGAGTGAATTGGCCTACAAGTGTCGTGTGTTATCCACAGCATGTGCATGACATGTTCAGATTAGCCTTCTTATGTATACCCATAAATTTGCTAAAACTTGGCTTGGGTATCAGACAGTTCCATGTTGATTTCATCAGTCTGCTCCTAGCTCTTAACCTTGCTCCCAGATCATGCAACTATTTAGATTAGAAAGGACCTCTGGAAGTTAGTTAGTCAAAGTTGGGCTAAATGCAAAGTTAAATCAGGTTGTTTGCAGTCATGTTCAGTCAAGTTTCTCAGTGTCTCTAAGGATAAAGATTCCACCACCTCTTGGTGTAACTTGTTCCGATGTTTAACAACTTCCTTGGCTATGTTCCCTGATGACACCTTCTATCCAGTCTGAATTTCCTTTTTTACCTTCCCCCCTTCCCCCACCCCACCGTTTCTATCTGAAAATAATGTCTCTATCTACTCTGTAATCACCTATTAGATACTGGAAAAGTACAATAAGATCCCTCTTTAGCCTTTTTTTTTCCTCAAGGCTAATCTCTCCACCGTCTCCAGTTCATCAATATCTCTCCAGCATCAGGGAGCCTATAAGTGGCACAATATTCAAGATGAGGACTCATAAGTGGTAAGAGGGAAATAATTTCCTCCAACCTGCTGGCTATAAGCCTAATAATGCAGTCCAGTATTCAATTAGCCCTCATCTCTGCAAGATGCACTGCTGATTCAGTCAGCAGAGTCTTTCTGCGAAGCCAGTTCCTACCTTGCAGGGAGTTACGCTGCAAGTAAACCTGTATCCAACTGTGTCTTACTCTTTGTGAACTGTCAGTTTGCTTTCCCAACATGACCTTGGACTTGATTCACTACCTCAACTTCTCCAATGACCACTGGAATATTGAAAAACCCTGCTGTTATCATTATCCCTGTTCTGCTCACTCTGCTCAGACTGTGCCTTGGTGTAGCAGCGCAGCATCCTGTCTGGCCAACACTGGATCACCCATGGTTCTGAACTCACCTTCCCTAGGAAGGAGCACTACTCTAGCTGCTCCCTGAAATGAGTCTCAGGACAGGACTTCCTTCCACTTGAACAAGTCTCTTCTGCTGAAATCTGAGGTCTTCAGTCTGTTGCCGGTCTTCCTCAATTTCCTTGACCTTTTAAATTTTACCATCTTGTGGACACTTCAGTTAAGGTTGCCATCAGCTGATCATTTCATTATTGATGTGTGCATAGCAGGGCCTCCGATACACTTGCCATTGTTGGTGTTTTCAGTACAAACATTTTAAAATTGTACCCAGCACCCTCCAGAAATGTCTGTGTCACCACAGGGTGAATGTTCAGAGTCTCCTCTGGAAAAACACATGTGGTCATGAAGCTTTCCCTAGCGTTTCAGCCTGGGGAGGAACAGGGCATGCAGGAGATAGGAAGCAAAGGACAGTAGTGTTCTAACATGTGGAGCAGAGGAAATATGCATATCCAGCTAAAGATGGTTAGACTTTTCTCTATTCTGTGTCTGTACTGCACATTACCTACAGTTACACACTGAAATAGCAGTGACCAAGGAATACAGTAAGGCAATGGAATAAGGTTTTCAGAGAAACTGGTATGTCCTACCTCTCAAAGCCTCCATGTTAGGGAAAAAGAGGTTCTACTAGGGCAAGTGAATAGCGCTCTGCTTATTAGTCCACATACACAAGCAAAGCTCTGTTCCTATTAATCATAGCTAATCATTATGCTAACAGATTTTTCATTATGTGTCATGATTCCTTCACAGTATGAGGGAAGTTATCTTGCTGCAGAGGCATCATAGATATGTGCTCTGTAAATGATACGGAGATTAGTCTTCTGCCTGTGTGTACTAACATAATATGATGGTGCGGTACAAAGTCCCTTGTACATCCTTCTGGGGATACTTGAAGTATGAAAAACCTGTTCATGACTGTAGCACAGCTCCTGGAGCACAGACTCTAACAAGTGTTTCCTGGGTGTTCAGATTATGGCTCAAATGTGTTTCAAGGCCAAATGAGCATGGAGAGCTAGGAAATTGGTCCTTGGGGATATATCTAAGAAAATTGAAAACAGGCAGTGTAGACATAGTTAACAATGTTAAATGCTTTCCTAAGACAATTCAGGAGACTACTAGGGAATTTAACATTGAATTCAGGTTACCCAAGTCTGAGTCATGTGCTTTCACAGCAATTTTGCTGATATTTATCTGAAGCTTTGGGGTGATTATTGCTTCCTACTTCCTATATATTGTATTGTGCTCATGTGATTTGATTTTTTAACATTGCGTTCTCAAAGATGTCTTAACTTTTGATGCTGACATTAAGGCTGATCAGAACTGAGCACAACTACTTACAGAAGCATGTCCTAACGAATATCAAGAGGCAAACAGCAAAACTAAGGAAAACAGATGCTTATTAGTATCAAAGGTCATTTCCTAGCTCCGTAGCAATGAAACTTCTATTGTTTGCATGAACCTCTGCAGCTCCAATTTTTTGTTCTTTGACAACAAAAAAGCTCTTTCTAGCTTAAACTGTCAGATAAAACAGCAAACAATGGGAGATCAGGAGGAAATAAACCCAACAAACAGAAAACAAAACAAAAACCAAACAAAAATAAAGAAAGGTGACATGGTATTCTAAATCTATAAATGTTCACTGTTCCCTCTTCCTAAAAGTTGAACAGCTCAAAATGTATTGTAAGACTAAGAGTTAGTACAGAGGAACTGAACAAAACCAATAATGTCAATGGTAATATATTGGTATATTCTTTTATTTAATGCTTATATAATACACTGAATAAGACTTCAATTCTCACCATTATTTCTTTCTACTTTTTAGATTATAATACCACTCCTATGTATTTGAATGTTCATTGCTGCACTGTAATCATACTAGTTGCTTTGTGTTGCAATACCTGAAAATGAAACTACAAGCCATTTGACAGGAAAATAAGACACTCATCTTATCATATATGTTCCTAATAAAAATATTAGAGAAAAGTAACTTTGGCAAGTTACACTTCTCCCCAATATATTAATCTGACTTCATCATATTTTAGGATTCCATTAAGTTGTGAGGATTGTGGATGTGGTTATTGCCAAAATACTATATTACTATTGTCATCATCATTGAATTTAGTTTTCATTCTCTTTATTGTGTGGTATCAGATTAGATATTAATGGAGGTCTACATGTCAACCAGCCACCTCAACTCTAAGCGTGTACCACTTGAGCAAAAAGCATGCGCAGCTACTCAGACCTCACAAGCACCCCCAATAAATCCTGCTGCTACTCCAGTTCCCAAAACAAGCACTGCAGCTACTCCAACTCCCACAACAAACACTAAAGCTATTCCAACTCCGATAACAAGCACCTCAACTTCGACTTCAGTAACAAACAACTCAGTTACACTGACAGCCACTGCGGTCACTCCCACTTAATCTGCACCAATACAAGATGTGCTGTGAAGAGAAGAAAACAAAACAACTCCAGCCAAGTCCAGTGACAAATGAGGGAGAGGGTACTTCTCAAGCTGAATCAGGATGGGTGTTGGTGTGGTGGGTTAATCTTGGTGACCACCAGGTACCCCCCAAATTACTCTCTCACTCCCCCCCCACCTCCCTCAACATGACAAGAAGGGAGAGAATAAGATAGAAATAGCCTGTGGGTTTTGATAAAGGCAGTTGAATGAAAAAAAACCCCAACAAACCAACAAAAAACAAAACAAAACCAAACAGAAAAAGCAAGGCTGTGTATGCAAAGCAAGAGAAAACAAGATTTAATCTCTGCTTCCCATAAGCAGATGATGTCTCGCCTTTCCCAGAAAGCAGGACTCTAATATGCATAGCGATTGCTCAGAGGAGAAATGTCTTCTCCAACAGATGACCCACTCCCCTTCTCTAGCTTTTATTATTGAGCTGACATCATATGGCATGGAATATACCTGTGATCAGTTTGGGCCAGCTGTCCTGACTCTGTCGGCTCCCTAGATCTTGTCCATCCCGCTCACCTACTGCTGTGCCAGCCCTGCTCAGCAGCTGTCACAACACTGTGTTATCAACACCTTTCTAGCTTCAATGCAAAGTACGGTACTGGAACACGCAAGACCTTCTCAAGCCCGATCTTGAATATCTCCAGGGATGGGACCTTAACTACCTCCCTGGGCATCCTGTTCTATCTTTCCACTATCCTCATGGTAAAGAGCTTGTTTCTAACATCCAATCTAAATCTACCCTTTTTTAATTTAAAACCATTGCCCCTCGTCCTTTCACTACAGGCCTTTGTAAACACACACTCTCCAGCCTCCTTTTAGGCCCCCTTCAGGTGATGGAAGGCCACTATTAAGTTTCCCTGAAGCCTTCCCCGCTCCAGGCTGAACAACCCCAATTCCCTCAGCCTGTCCTCATAGGAGAGGCATTCAGCATCCTGACCATTTTCATGGTCTCCTCTGCCCCCACTCCCNTTTCATGGTCTCCTCTGCACCCACTCCATCAGGTTCATGACCTTCCTGTGTTGAAGGCTCCAGAGTTGGATGCAGTATTCCAGGTGAGGTCTCACCAGAGCAGAGTAGAGGGGCAGAATCATCTCTCTCAATCTGTGTGGCCACGATTCTTCTGATGCAGCTCAGATGAGATTGACCTTCTGGACTGCAAGTGCACACAGTCTGCTCATATCCAGATTCTCATCCACCAGTACCCCCAA
>WEIS01088444.1:0-10323 GCA_013389965.1 Todus mexicanus | reverse complement strand
GTATATATTTTCCTCATTTCCATTTCTACAAGGGAATAATTTTTGTCTCAATGAAAAGAAAAATATCATCCTACTACCTTTTCAAAGTAAGATTATTCAAATGGGAATTAAACCAATACCTTTATAAAAGAAACCTTTATTTGCAAGACCAGCACACCAAGCACTACATTCAGAATGCCACTGAAGTTTAACTGATGGCATCACCTTTCCCAGCAAGGCAGGAAACCTTAAAAAAGTGGTTGGAAGTCTGAAATGTCTCATCTTTAAACAGGTTGTGTTTGACAGTGTTGATTAATAATGCTCTCCTCTTAGCTCCTACTCATGTAGAAGAACTTGCTGTTTAGCAGCTCACATGATATTGACTTCATCTACATGCATCCCTGGTACATTGTGATACCACGACAACCCAGGGCTATCTACAGTCTCCACATCAACATGGGTTGTCAGTCTGCAGATCAGCCTCCCTACATCAGTGTCCTGAGCACATGAGTTGTAAATGCCTGCAATGATCAGTCACACTCAAATGACAGCACAGAAGCAACAAGCACATGGAGGCTGTTGCTTTTTTCACTTTTTTCCCCCCTCCTCACTTCAAACTATGTCATTTAAGCTCTTTTTTTACTCTAGTCTTTGATGGTACTATAGAACTCAGCAGAAGGGTGATGAAAAAAATGCAAACAAACCAACCCCACAGCTCAATCCTGAACCTACCTTGCTCCGAAACACAGGACTAAGTAAGAAGTATATCATACTATTCCTTAGATCAGCAGGACACCTTCCTGACCCTCTCAGACTGCAAATGGACTTCTGTAAGAGGCTAAACATCCCCCTGTTTGGGGAGTCTCACTGTCCTCTGGGACGTACCTATACATTATGGAAGATTTGTCCCTTCTTCCCACATGCTGATTTAGGGAAAAGAAACAGAATGGACATGGCTGACATGGAGGGAAAAGACATCACATTAGTCTTCACAAACGGCAGATTCTGGAACAGGCACTTGGGCTGTTAAGATAGTGTTTAAACGTCACAGAAAAATACTAGCCAGAATGGCAGTAAATGGACTTATATTAAATCATAAGCAAGCAGAAAACTAGAAAGCAGGTTCAGGCTTTAGTCCAAAAATTGTCAGGACAAACTCACAGTAATACAGCACTGGACAGTAGGATTCACAAAAGCAGCATCAACTTTATCCTGAAAAGCTTTCTTGCCAGTCATTTACCACCACTGTCAGCNTTCTTGCCAGTCATTTACCACCACTGTCAGCCAAATTCCAAGCAATGATTTCATGTGTGACATCATGGTGAGTTTTCATGCATCAAGCTTGATCTTTCACAGGTATTCTTTCCTTGATATTTCTATGTAACCATCATATGCACTTCATTAGAATACTGACACACATGGATTTACCAGCGCCTCAGCCTTTTGTTGGATCCCACACTTGCACAGTTGCTCTTTCAATTCTAAGCCCAGGTCCATCACTTTTCTGCACCTTATTTCCTCTTGCTTTACTCACCGATTCCAAATCTATCTAAGTGGTTAAAGGAGGCGAGAGGAAAGAAAACCACCTGTTCCAAAATATCCTTTTTCCAAGGAAGAGTAAGCTGCTTGGATATGGACAGTCTGAGCGGTTGCTCACACTTAAGACAGCTTCATTGATAAATACATCACAGCACAGGATTTCAAATGAGCAAATAAGTGCTGGAAGTGAATAAATAATTCATCAGGAGAGATAGTAATATGCCATTCAGCTAAGATTTATTTTATGATTAAAGGAAAAGGCTCACTGGAGATTACAGAAAAACTTTTTAGGGGACAGGTTTTCTACCAGCCAATGATTTGCACAAGGACTGCATTGGTTAACTTGTATTTCAGTGCTGTTGACAAGCCGCAGCTTTTCATGTGCACGGCTGCATGTTCACATTTTTAAAATGTTGCACTGTTGCCATGAGCACCACCCACGGGGTCCACTGTGTCCTGCACAATAGCAATCACATACTGTGTTCCCTTGACTTCAGAGATCATTCTGCTAAGCTCTGCAAGAGATAATAACTGTTAAAGATTGAAGCCTAAACAAATCAAGTTAATAGATTTGTTTCCTTGGTAGGGAAGGAGATTGTAAATCAAATTCATACAGGTAACAGGCCTATGTTCAAATCCAACATCTATGCAGCAGAATACATCATCTTGTGACGCTGTTGTCCTCTAAAGAGCTTTTCTGTAGTTTCCAGTGAGCTTTTAGTCTCTTCATGGGGAATAAATCGCAGTCACTGACACGTGCTTAGCTTTTCTGCCATCTGTGAGGAAATGAACCAGAACTTCTTGAAAGGGTTCAGAACTGCCCATGGAAACTTACCTTTTCTCCCCATTCAATTGCTTCCACCCGTCTGTTCATCATGCAGTCTCTTCTAATTGAATTTAGCAAGAGGCATTGCATTTCCTGGCCAGACTCTCATCTTGGGTAGAGCACCAAAAATCCAAACAAACTATCGTATCAATGAAATTTATTTACTTTGAAAAGCAGCTCCACTTTTAGCTGTCTAAAGAATTGCCAAAGTATGGGGTATTTTCAAATTCTGGCAAATATAGAGATTAATTCCTGAAAGCTTAACTAGATAAGCTAACTAGATCAACTCTGAAAACATCTATTGCTCAAGAATTCTATTTTTTTCTTTCAGTAATTACTGGTCTCCCTAGAAGAAACATTTTGAGGGCCAGGCATTCCAAAGCAGGCTAATTAGTTTGTGTCTGGTCTTTGTCAAGAAACAGCAATTCAATGTCTTCATTTATCCTGTTGAAATTATTTTACGAACCATATCTCTCAATTTTCAGATTAATATAAGGCATTAAATTTCAATGATTAGTGAACAGGAAGCTACTGCTGGCTCCCCAGTATGACCATTCCTACTTAAATAATCCCAGTGATTGCATAGTCAGGTGGCTGCAATGCAAATCTTAGATCCAGTCCAAAAATAACGCCCCTCTAAACTAACCATGAATAGATTGGAGTTGACTCATCCATCAGGTTCCCGACAGCAGGACAAGATGAGCTGTTGGATTTGATGCACAGTGGAAGGAAGCAGCTGGGAGACTGGTACAGCCTCTTTCAAAAATCATCCACTGTATAGTTGAGTTAAAACTACGGTTTCATACTGTGTTAAGTCACCAAATGGAGAGGAAAGGGAAGATGTTTCCAACTTGTTGTGGTAACAGATTGAGGCTTGGCAGTAGGATTGGTAAAACTATAACTTGAGACAGGGAAAGTAGTAGGGAGGAGGTAGAGTCAGAGGATGAAATAATCTATAAACAAGCTGATTAGCTACAGGGAGACATGGATCTGTTAGTTTTAATTTTCATCTAAGGCGCTTACTTGAGGTAAAAACATTGGAGAATACACTTAAAACCCGCATATGCCCATGGAGGTGACAGAAATTGCACTTTTATATTAGAAAACTCAGCATTTTTAAAAATTAAAAACCCAGCAATTTGTGTATCCCCCAGTCAAATGAGATGAAGGTACCTTGTCAGGAATATGCAGAATTTGGAAACAGAGTAGATGTATTAACAGGTGAGCATCAAACCTCAGAAACCTCCACTTCATCACAAAGACTTCTGACTGAAGCTGATTCACGCACCACCTGTGTACCTTTCTCCTCTCTATTGAAGAAGGCTGTTTGCTTTTCATGAAAAGGTGAGAAGTCATAGAATTATAAAATGTTTTGGCTTGGAAGGAACCTTAAAGATCTTCTAATTCCATTCCCACTGCCAGGAGGTTCTGCTAGATCAAGTTGCTTAAAGCCCCGTCCAACCTGGCCTCGAACACATCCAGGGATGGGGCATCCGCAACTTCTCAGTGCAACCCATTCTAGTGTATCACCACCCGCACAGTGAAAAAGTGCCTCATGAAAGCAAAGCACGGGGAAGAATCGCTTCCCTTGACCTGCTGGCCACACTGCTCTTGATGCAACTCAGGATGTGAGTGGCTTTCTGGACCACACTCACACATTGCTGGCTCATATTCAGCTTTTTATCCACCAACACCCCCAAGTTCTCCTCTGCAGGGCTGCTCATCTCCTTGCATAGCCTGTATTTGTACTTAGGATTGCCTCAAACGAGGTGTAGGACCTTGCGCTTGGCCTTGTTCAACTTCATGAGGTTTGCAAGGGACAATCTCTCAAGCCTGTTAAGGTCTCTCTGGATGGCATTGCTTCCCTCCAGCGAGTTGACCACACCACACAACTTGGTGTCACCAACAACCTTGCTGAGGGTGCACTTGATCACACTGTCCATGTCTCTGAAACAAATGTTAGACAGCACTGTGCCCAATACAAGCCCTTGAGGAACACCACTGATTATCAATCTCCACTTGGACATTGAGCTGTCGACTGCATCTCTTTGAGTGCACCCATCCAGCCAATTCCTTATCCACCGAGTGGTCCATCTGTCAAACTCCAGCTTAGAGATAAAGATATAAAATGGTACAGTGTCGAACATATATGTCATCACATATAACTTAAATTAAAAGTGTTACTTGACTATGAAAACTATTCCAAGAACCAAAACAAATCATCCATTAGCAGGGAAACAAACAAATAAACAAACATCACATCTGTACATTAACATCTTTATCACTCCAGCTGCTCTTGTGAAGATTTTCTTTCTGCTAACAGACTAGCCCAGGACTCATTAAGTTTTTCTGACTGCTGGTACAAATCTACTCTGTACAGAGAACAATCTCTGAGGGAGGTACATGATGCAAAGCCAGGTCCAAAGCATCCTGGAGGCCTTTCAGTTCCTGTGGAAGATTTTTTGTGAGCCTGCTAGCTGCCTGGACAGCTATGAGACACAGTATGACACAGGATAGGAAAGAGACAGTCTCCAGGAGATCTCTCTGGTTTGCAGTGAGACAGCGCTGAACTTGTTTCAGCCTCTGGAAGCCACAGTGGTACAAATCTCTCAGTCCTATCTGGCAAGACAACAAGTGATTGTTAGCTCCCTTTGTTACTGCATGACTGTGTGGCACTGTATGACTTTTGTGTTCAGCATTTCTATTACTGTTCTCTATAAGGAGCTCACCTAGGGCAGCTAATTCCCAGCTTTGAATCCAGCAGGGCTATTCTGCCAGCACAAAGGCTGTACAAGCCCCTAGGCACGTGCTTTCCAACACCATCTTAGTTGGAGCTCTGATTTACTTCACAGTCAATAAAAACACTTGACCTTACCAATTCAGTTTAGCACAGGTGAGGTGCACTCATTTCCTTGTATCTATTAGTTTTCATTTATATACTAATTTGACTTTTTAATGTTCTTTAACCACAAGCAGAAACCTCTTGCAATTTCTTGTTCTCCTATTTACTCATCTGCATTCAAGTGTTGTGCTTGACCAAAATACCCCCCAAAGCGTTTCAATGACTCCACTAGTTTTTCCACTTATTCCCTAGCATTACCTTTCTCAGTGTTGTATCAGGAGTGGCTACATTTATTCTGTAGAAAGAAGCTCAGGTATTTAAGGAAAACAATCCTGTGTAAATTAACTCCCATTCACAGTGTTCCCTTTAGAACTACTGTAACAACTGGACTAAAAAAGGAGGCAACTATGAGAAAGAGGCACCTGCTGTTCTTTTTGTCAATGTCAAAGCAATTTATTAGAAATAAAATGACCTACAAATATGAAGATCTGCTGCTCTGCAAATGTCATCTCTCCTCATGTAGCCCCAAAGCTCTACCTCATTACAAATCTACTAATTTTTCAAGCATGCGTACAACAGTCTTGAAAAAGCAGCATTTGCCTCACCAGTTCAAATCATTGGTTAACCCAGCCTGGTAACTTCACTGCAACAACAGCCAGGTCTTTCCACTGCAGAAATGTGCAGAAGCATAACATGTTTGACACATGAAGTCAGTCAGTCTGTGGGCACTCAATCCTGGGCTCACAACTGCAGCCTAGCAGTGTCTGTGCATAGTGGACTTGCCCTGCCTGCTGAACATACTTTTGTCAAATCAATAGTCTAAACAAGAAACCTGCTAGAGATGTTAGGAGGACATCTTCCTCCCTAAGATCCAAGTTTGGCTCCCAGGACCCTTCTCTGTAGGCTCACAGCAAACATCACCTCACAGCAACCAGCTTCCCTTCCTGCACCTCTCCTCATCCAGCTGGGCAGCTTGTGGAAGGGGGGCAGGAAACACAGCCAAGCACCCTCATTAGCACACTATTTTCCTCTTTGCAGCCATCAGAGAGCTGAGGCAGGTCAGCACTGTTTGTAACTGCACACACAGCTGGAGACCAGACAGATCTCATTAGGCATTTATAAATCTGCCTTTAGAATTGAAGATGAAGTTCAAACACAGAGGCAGCTGCAAAAATGCATCTTTGGCCAGTCTGCGTAAATTCACAGTTTACCCAGCACTTGGAAAAGCCTTACAACTGTCCTGCTCAACATGTCATGGCACTGTGAAGGACTTCTTGCAGGTGTTCTTATTAGTTGCAGTTTCCTTTATTACTCAGAAAAAGATCTGGACATTTTCCAGATTATTCCATGCTATATATCCAGGTTCCACTGTAACTACAGATTGACATTTCTTACTGAGGTGCAGCAGATATAACCAGGCCTGGACAAGCACAACATGTGCCACTTTAGATTCATATCCCAAAACGACACCTCCCTGCATCCTTCTAAAAAAGTCCAGGTCTTTGCTTCAAAGCTATCTCTGGCCATTGGCTCAGAAATGCTCTCTGCCCTTTCCTTCACTGACTGATGAGCTTACCTGTATTAAGCTGCAGAAAGTACACTGTAAGGCCATCCTAGTTCCCTTCTGACACACTAGCCGTATGCTCTGTGGCATCACCCCTTTTCCTCTTCCCTCAGCCACCGCAGAGCAAGGCAGGCTGCCTCCTAACTGCTAGTGTCTAACGGCTTTCCTTAACAACTAAAAATTCCTTTTCAAATTGCAAACAATTCCCTCTTATATCTTTCTCCAGCCTTTTGAGATCTTTTGTGATGTCCTTGATATGAGATTCAGTGTTGTCATCTTAAAGCAATTGAAAATCCTTAGAATTCATACTTTATGAGCAGTTCCCCAAACTTATTCAACTTCTTTATGCATTTTGTGAACTATTTATTTTTCAACACTTTTTGTAGAGTAACACCTCCATTTAAGCATGCTGCTCCCTAATAATGCTCTTCAGAAAGCAGGTTAGAACGGGAAGACAGAACCAGGGATTTTCCTCAACAAAACTAAATAGAGTGAACAAGAAAAAAGAGAGAACAGTTACACAGAAATCCCTGGGCAACCAGCAAGTTCCTTCTATCAGAGTATCATGTTTAGACCAATAATAAAATCGCAAACAACAAAAAAAAGCTTTTACATATCTTCAGCTGGCAGGTTTGTGACCCAAGCAGATGCATGTTGCTTGGCATAAAAGGACCTTTCCTCCTCTTTCCTGTGCCCACATCTGTACAAAAAGAAGGCAAAAAATCAGATGGGTCTATTCACTCACAACTAGCTGAGCATCTACATTCTTGGTTATGCATCCATCACTGCTTAAGCTTCCATGTGTGATAGTTGATCAGCCAGCACTACATTATACCGAAGGAAATATTATTTCCCTGAAAATGGCTATTTGAATTTAATGGTAACTGTTTTATATCCCCGGGGTATTATCACTATTGCAGTCACATTTCTACAATTAATTAGTTCATTTTGTGCCCTTGATGACTACGTGGCACTTCTCCATGGCAACACTGATTTGCGGAGTTTGGTTTCAGAAAGAGAAGAAACCCACGAGCCCTCGGATTTCAACATAGCTGGCAACACCAGCAGCAAGTGCGCTCAGGCTGCAAATCCTATGAGACAGTAGCTGTTTGTCTAACTTCTGCTGTGCTTCAGCGATTGGCAGGTTCAGCGTTGCCCAGTGCTTAGCTGGCCCTCCGCTATGAGGCTTGCAGCTGATTAGTCATGTGTTGACTCATTATTTTAGACATGCTAGAAAACCAGCCAAAAGGAATGGCATGGGGCTTTATAACATTTCAGGTTCTACCCTCATCTAAACAAAGCTGGGTTACTGGGGAGGTGCCATTTATTTCTTGCCATGTTACAGCAGGACTTGCTCCCCATTGCCTCCCTCGATCATGCATCTGACATCTACTACTTTGTAATAATATCAAGAATTAGCTCTGAGGCTTTAGAGCGTTTTCTGTATTGAAAGATCCTAAGGCTGTACATTTGTTGAAGCACATTCAAGACATCTAGTAACTTGCCCAGTAGTGAAATACTGACACCTCTGAGCTGCAGAGTGATACAAGATTTGCAGCAGACACCAAAGCCACCAGAAAGTATTAAATTGACAGTAAAATCAGACAGAATTACCATGACTACACCCGGGCTAGAAAGAGTTATCAATGTTGAAAAAGTTGTAAGTTGCCAATATTTCCTCATGCTTCAATAAATTGCTATTTTGTAACAAGGCATAAAACCTCAGGAGAATCAGTAAGTAAAATGAGAATACTTACCATGGAATCCCCAAAAAGCCAGCCCCAAAATGTTCATTTTCAAGCAAGTTTTGCCTTCATTGCATAGGGATGCTTCAACACAGGGATTAAGAATGACTACTTAGTCTGTTCTAGTCTGGCTCTCAACATCCCCTCCTTAAGCTTTTCTGGTTTGAAAAATTAACCAGAGCACGGAAAGAAACCTTGTTTTCTTCCCACCAGACAGCTTAATAGGGGTGCTAGATTCTCTCTCATGTCTAGCAAAACCCTCATTATTTGCTAAACCAGCACATCTCTACCAGGAGAAACCTTCCCATTTCAGAGCGGTCCTTTTGGCTCCTCTCCTACCCCTGGCAGGGAGAGCCATGGAAGCCCTACAAGCCCTCACAGCACAGGTTAACCCCTGGCTCTTCACTGAATGTGCTTCTACTGTGCAAAATGCTGGGGGGAAGCTTATTTGGTCCCCGTGTGCACTGTTAACTATATGAGTTACAGTAAAACCACAGGGCTTCCATTTCTGCTGCACACTGGTGAAGTCTCCTCCAAAGACATTGTTGCTGTTACAACTACCAGTTTCCCATCCCTGTTGTTGGTGAATGCAAAAAGTGTATATTGCAGATGAAAAAATCATCCGGCTTTAAAAGCAGCACAAATTGTTAACTAACCCCCAGACAGCAGGTCCCTTGTGAAGGCCACAGAAGCATGCAGTGTAAGAGCAAATGAGCAATTACAGTTCTGGCAATGCCAGACTTACTTAAGGTGCTTCGTTCAACAGCAGTTTACAGGCCAGCGTCACTAGAAATGCCGCTGAGTTCATGGTACTAATTGGTAGGATTTCAAGTGCACTAGAAGCCTGCTCTGCAGGACTTCCTGGTCACTCTGATGGAATTAATTTCATCCTAATGCCTCAATGTTCATATTATGTATCTTCCTTCTACCAAAATAGCATTTGAAATAATTAAAGCCAGGTTAATTACTCTACCAGCCGCTGGGACCATTTACAATGCCACCACATGCGGCAAAGGAACCACATGTGGTTAAAGAACCCCATGTTGCCTCTCATGTGTCTGAGCAGGAAAAAACCCCTCTTCTACAGGTTAATAAATAACCCTACTAATTAAAACATGGATGTTATGTGTGAGATTTGATGGGGTACTTGGTATGAGATTTGAAAGCCTAAGTAACAAGCGTTCACAACAAAGCAGGAGAGAGGAAGCTATTTGTCTCTTAGGCAGTTACATCCAATAGTCTGGCATTACTGACAGAGTGCTCAACATTTTCAACTCAGTGCAGTGAAGAGCAAGGGGGAAATACAGCTCCTGTGTACAGATGCACTAATAGGCAATAACCTTGACACCAGAAAGGAAAAATTCAAACTGAAGAGAATCCATCTTAAGAGTAAATAGTATGGATTTACAAGTATACCTGTAAGCTGGATCCCTAGTCAGCAGAGCTATCAGCTGTTTAAATAGTCTCTCACAAAACATCAGCTTTACAGATGAAGCAATGTCAGTCTGTGAAAGCGAATGGAAGAGCAACTAGCTGTGACAGTGGGGAAGCTTTCTTTCACAGCCTGAGATACCCTTCTATTCTTATATTTAAGTTCTTAAGTACTCCGTATGTCCCAGCAGATTTCACCAAGATATTTTTCACATACTCACCTCCCCCAGTCACCCACATCTCAGAGCTCGAACATTTGTAAAAATAGCTCCTGTGTGTTTTACCTCCTGGGCTTTTTATCTACCCATCATCTAAACTGGGAAGCTGAAAGCATTTCAGCTCTCTGGGAAGTGTGGCCACTACTTAGTTAGGTTTTCTGCTGGTGAAATATCTGGGG
>WEIS01088443.1:10689-21418 GCA_013389965.1 Todus mexicanus | reverse complement strand
GCTGCTGGGCATCACCATCCCCAGTCCACGGGGGTTCCTCCTGCGTGTCCAGGCAGAGCAGCCTGTCCCCTCCCGATGCTGCCAGCCCGGGCACCAGGGCACACACACCCCCCCACAAGCAGCTCTCGCAGCCCTTGAGTGCTGCCCGCGGCTGGGACCCCCGGCTGCCCGCCGCGCGTCGTGGGGATGAGAGGTGGCGCCGGCCTTGCTGCTGCTGGCCAGCCCACGCCGCCCGGCCAGCCTGGGCCGTGGCAGGAGCCTGACCACCCGGCCACCCCGCTGCCCTCGCAGGAGCCTGACCGCTGCGCTGGCACTCCTGTGGGTTTGTCACGGCTCTGGGGATCACGGGGGTTTCTGATCTCTTGCTGGTTTGATCTCTGTGTCCCATTTCGCAGGGCCCTGTGCTCCTGAGCAGGGGGGCTTCCCGGGAAGGGTGTTCCCAGTTGCCTCCCCCTATTCCCAGAGGCTGCGACTGCGACGTGCTCAAGTCCTCAGAGGTAAACCCTGCGCAGCTGGGGCACGGGTGGCTCCAGGCACCGCCAGACGCCACGGTGCTGGCAAGCCGGCTGCACCAGGGGATGGAGGGAGGGTAGAACCAAACCAGAGCGGACAGAGAACTATCAGCAGGGCAGATAGAAGGAAAAGCCCCCTCCTCCCGCTGCAGTGGGGTTGATGTGTGCGTGGAATGCAGAGTGTTTTGGCAAGGCAGCGCCTTTGCTGCTTTAAGCAGAAATTCAGTTTCCATTATGCGAAGCCGTACCCCTCCTGCTCCAGCAGCGCCTTTGATCAGCGCACACGGCAGGGGAGGAGGCCACGGGCTGTGCCCAGCCTCGCTCCGCGGCTCGAAGGGGTCCCCGTGTGCCTGTGGCGAGGGAGGCGCTGGGAGCAGATCCCAGCTCCTGGGGCACCGCTGACCCCCTGCACCACCCTCACGGCACCGGGCACACCGGCCTCGCGGTGCCCGTGGGGTGTTGGCACTGGCAAGGGCTCGGTGGGGCTCCAGGCACGAGCGAGATCTGGGGTCTGCCACATCCTCGCAGGGCTTTGCGGGGCTGGAGTCCGGCTCTGGGGGTGCACACAGCCCCTGGAGGGACGCAGAAACCTGGCCGCGAGGTTGGTCGCTGGCAAAATCTTTAAGACTATATGTTTGTTTCCAGCAGCAGAGGAGCACCGTGGTGTTCTGGAAGGATGGACGGTGTCTGTGGGTAGGGAGCCATGGCACGCCAGCTCTGTCACCAGCGCCTCCACAGCCCTCGGGGTCATCCCTCGCCCCCAGCCCCGCTGAGCCTGGTGTCCCCAGGACAGGGGAACAGGAAGGCTGCTGCCTGCACAGGCCATCCTTCTGCTAGGGAGGATGTATTAAAGATTCCTGTCCCTTTTTTTTTTTCCCCTAAATAATGAGGCAAAGATAAAAATTCTGTATTTTCATTACTCCCTATTTTCACAGCCCGCTGAACAAAAACACAAAGCGCTTCTCCTGCTGCCCCTTGCTCCCTGGCCCTGCCTCTTTCTCCCATGGAGTTCAAATTAAAGAAAGGCGAAAATTGAAGCTGTTGTACGCGAGGCGATTGCAACATGCATATTTGATTTTTATGATGGATCTAAATTGCTGAATAAGGCCGTGGAACAAAGGGAGACGGCGGCTTCCTGCCCATCACAGACAGGCAGCCCCCGCAGAACAAAAGCGCAGCCATTAGGGGCTCAGCGGGGAGACACATCAGATAAATGACTTTGTTTCGCTGCCCCTCCGCCCCACGGGGTGCTCTGGACCGGGCTGGGGGCTCCTGATCTGCGCATCCCGGGCAGAGCGGCGCTGGGCGCAGAGCTGCTGTCGGGGAGCCTGGACGAGGGGCCGTGGGGCCGGGGTCCCCTCCTGCCGACAGCGGGACCCCGGCGAGCTGGCCACGCCGCGGCCCTGCTGGGGCTGGGCTGCATCCTCCAGGGCTGGCCACGGCTGGGTGATGGTCCACAGAGACCCTCCAGCAGCCGCGACCCTCACGGGCACGTGGTGCCTTGGCGTGAGGATGAGGCTGTCGCCCTTTGGTGCCACGTGGCGATGGGGAGCAGAGAGAAGCTGCGCTGCGTCCCTCGCCCCGCTGCCCGCCACGCGCAGCTGCCGCGATGCCGGTGGGTCCTCAGGTGCTGGTGCTGGTCACTGGTGTGTCCCTGGGTGCTGGGCACTGGTGTGTCCTGGTGCTGGCTACTGGAGTGTCCCTGGGTGCTGGTGCTGGGCACTGGTGTGTCCCTGGGTGCTGGTGCTGGCCACTGGCAATTCCCCAGGTGCTGGTGCTGACCTGCCTAGTGGCCCCAGGCTCGCTCGGGGCCGCGCAGTGACCCTGGTTGGGTGTCCCTTGGCAGGTCAGCAGCTCAGCACAGCTCCCTCAGCCAAGTGTCGCTGCAGCACCGGCACCGTGGGAGGACTCCTGGGAGATACCATCCCAAACCGCCACGATGGTCCCACAGACGTTCTCACCGTGCAGGGCCACAGGTGCTGGCTGCTGGTCTGGGGGTGCCTGGCGCGGTGCTGCGCAGCGTGGAGCGCCTGCAGGAGGAGGCGAGGCTGCGCCCAGCGGGCAGGAGGGTTTGCACCCAGCTGGGGAGCTGCTGCTCTGGTCTCGTGCTCGCACAAACCACCTTTAGCAAAAGGCGTTCGTTGGGGAGGCTTCAGGCGGAAGATCTGGGATTGCTCAGCCTGCAGCGGAAGGCGCTTGACAAGGGCGGGATCTGGTTAGGATCAGGCCGGGTCAGGGAACGGGTTTCCCGCTGGTTCCTCGAAGCCACCTCAGAGAAGCGCCAGGTTGGCAGCGGCAGCACCGCAGACACCGCGGCTCTGCGCGGGCAACGCTGCGTCCCTGTCCCTGTCCATGGCCAGCCCTGCGCCGTGTGCCCAGGCGATGGGCATCGCCAGGGAGCTCTCGAGTCCCCGGCGCCGGCCCTGGCTGCTCGCGGTGCCGCAGGGACGTGGCGGGGCACGAGGCCACCCTTCCTGGGAGGGTCCGGGCTGCAGCCTGCGCATCGTGGCCACCGGCCTCTGAAACGCCTCCCGCCTGAGCAGGATGGGCCAGGGGGTTGCTGCAAATGGACCCTGAGTCTTGCGGGTACAGCACAGGCTGGCCCGTGTCATGCTGGGGAGGGACTGGGAACCAGGGAAGGGCTGGAAGCCTGGCCGGCATCGCCCGTCTTGCTGTGCCAGCCGCCCTGGCTGTGCCACAGGTGCCGGGGCTGCTCGGACTCATCGGCTCCCGTTGCAGGGGTGACAGAGCGTGGGAGAAAGGACAGCAACTGCCCAGGCTGAGAACATGCACTCCTGCCCTAACGCATCCCCAGGTGCTCTGCCTGCCACCTCCCCCTCCGTGCTGCTCCAGGGAGTTGCAGTGTCCTAATGGGTCTCCCCTGTGCCCGGCCCTGTGCTCCCAAGGGTGGGTGGGAAGGAAGGTGGGATGGCACCGTGGCTGCCGCCTCTGGAGCCGCCGCTGGGGCGGTGGGCATGGAGCCCAGCTCAGCCCGGCCTCCTGCCCTCACCCAGCACCGCTCGCCACCAGCGTGGCCAGGGCCTGGGTTGTGCTGGGAGAGCGTTGGCAGGACCCGCAGCAAGGCCCCATCCCAGGTAAGGTGCCAGGCTGGCTGGGGACGAGGTGGGAACATCGCTGCCCAGGGACAGGCCAGGGGGCTGCGGCTGCAGGGGAGGGTGCGTAGAGACCCGGAGAAAGCCAGGAGCAGCCTGGGAGCCAGGAGGGACGTGTTCAGCTCTTTAACATTTGATTTCCATGACCTTTTTTGCTGCTGGCTGCCGCTCCCCTGGTGCCACTCCCAGCGCTGGGTCAGGCTGTGCTTTCCCTGCTAAGGAGCTAAACTGAGATGCTGTGTGTAAGAAATGGGAAGTGACAAGATATGACCGAAGCATTGGAAATCAATCCAAACTAAATGTGCTTCTTAACTATAAGTGAACAGTTGAAAACAATCCTCTTTTATAGCCATGGAGATAAATACTCTGTTTTTATTAGGAAAAAATTGCTTTGGACTGAATAAAGTCGTTTGATTAACAAGTCAAAGCAGATGGTTTATTGATGTTTCAGAAAGGAGTTTACAAGGTCTAGTGAAAAAAGAGACCCAGCTCTGAATTAACAAATTACCCTGGTATATGGGACATTGACAGTTCACTGCTAATAGATTTATGGGCTACTGCTGGGTGTTTCGTCCCCATTTGGTTTATTATGATAAAATATTGGGGCAGGGGTAACCTATAGCCTCGTTGCAATATACTGTATCGACCCCTGACCCTAAGAACCTGACAGCAAACCTATATATTAGATTCTTAATTTGTCTTAATCTAACAGGATCGGCTTCCGTGCTGTAATTATTTTCCAAAGGCTGTGGTGTGAGCGTGTGTGAGGGATGCAGGTGAAGGTGGATCGCTCTGTCTGTCTCACTGGACATGCAGTTAAACTGCGGAAGACCTAAGAAAGCACAGCAGGGACGATGCAGGAGCATCGGTGTCCCATAAAGCAAGACATGACATTGAGGAAAGATGAAATTCCCAGGTGCTGTAAATTACTCTATAAAAAAAACTTACCATGAGGCCCTGGCGGCACCGGGAGATCTGCACAGATCTGGGCTGGCAATGCAGGGACCTGCAGGAACGGTGCAGCAGAGCCGCTCCCTTCCCTGAAAGCTGCCGCAGTGGCTTTGCAGCCCCGTGCCCTTGGCCACGCGTCCCACAGGACAGCGACGGCCGCCCGGCAGCGCCGCCGAGGCTCCGAATCCACGCCCTGCCTGTCCAACCTGTCAGGATTGCGATGCAGCGATTGCACACGCGTGTGTCAGAGCAGCAGTGTCAGCCAGCGCGCTGGGCACGGTCTCGGCCGCCTCTCGCACTTCAGGGCTGCAGTCGTCGGCCAGTCCCTGTGCTCAGAGCGGTGGAATTGGGCCGGCTGCAGGCCAAGGAGCGCTCGTTCTGTGCCTAAGCCAGGCGACAGCTACTGACGCCCGAGAACAGGTTTGGGTTCCACACATCCCCAGCCCAGCGACCTGCAGCTGGCTGCACGCGATGCCCACGCACGCCCGGGCAGGCAAAGCAGGGGTGAGCCTTGCCAGTCGAAGGGTCGGAGACGAGAAGCAGGAAGACGCTCTCCAAACGCCCCTCCGTTTGCCGAGGCAGTTCCTGATGAGGAGCTTTTGTGAAACCTTTTCCTCCTCAGCTTCTTCGTTACCCGTGTTAGTTCACGGACGGCACTCCCGGTGCCAGCGGCTGCTTCCCGAGCTGCCCCGGTGATGGCTTCTCACTCAGGTGAGACCGTCCGGGGATGCTGTAGCTCGCGACCGGCTGGTTTTTGTGCCCACACAGGGTAGTTGTGGTGCCCGCATTCGGGATCAGCACCACCACGAAGAGCATGCTGTGGTTCGCCGTGCCTGGTCCCCCCGCGCTGTGCCCAGAACCGTCCTGCCCACCCTGCAGAGCCGGGGGAGCGGCAGGGCTGGCGAGGAACGCTGAAAAGTGCCACTGGAAACACCAGGGCGAACGCTGCGGAGTCAGGGGCTGTTAATTCCACCTACCCCCGCCCTGCTGAGCAGTACCTGCCCGCATCCGAAGATGACACCGTGATGAATGGGGGACGAATGCACCTTTTATTGCTTCCACTGCACACGTGCGTTTCCTCTCCCTCTTTTTTTACAGAGACTGTCGGGCCGCTGGATACAGGAATTCGTATGATTTGTTCTGCAGCCATTTCTCCATTCTCTCCTGTAATAGGATCTGCAGAAATAATTTAAAGAGCTGAAGGTAATTTAGTGTCTTCTTTACCTCTCTCCCCGTACTTCCTATGAGTTCGCCAGGTACCCTCTGGATGAACTAATCCTACTATAAAATATTATTTCTAGGCTTTATTCATCTAATTTATTAACTGTCTGTAGCTTTATTTACCAGGTTCTGGATTAACTCTGAGACCGGTTACTATTCAGAGCTGCTGCTCGCTTCACTGCTGGCTTCCATTCTGTTTATCTTTTCTTTGTACAGGAGGGGCTCAAACATATACAAACCGTCCTGAGGTTTAGCAGATATCCCAGGGAATCACGGGGCTGCGTCTCATCTTCTCTGGTAATTAGTTACTGTCCCACACCTCGCGGGAATCGCTGCAAACTTTCTGCTACAAGCCGCTGCTCCCCGGGAAGATCCTTTTAATATTTTAATAGTCGACGTTACAACTTTTAATCTCACCCCAAAAGCAGGAGCACTGACTGGGGGGGTGGTGAGGTCTGATTTGCATCAGGTGCTGCTGGTCCCAAATACCCACCTGCGATGGTGGCCAGACCTGGCGCCGTGGCTGACCGTGGGTGTGGGGCTGGATGCTGGTGGCAGAGCTGCAGCGCTGCCGTGTGAGCCAGCAGGGCAGGGCTGTAGCATTTCCCTGGCCCTTGGGAAGGTGTGTGCCGTGGTGCAGGGGCGGTTTGGGTGCTCGGGAAAGCCGTGCAAAGAGTCAGCTGAGGACAACACAACGGTAGCCTGACCCCTGACCCCAGAACGCAAGCAAGGCACACCTGGAGAAGAAGTGCACTATACAAAGTACTAGTGTCTGGTTGGAAACAAAATATTTAATGCTAGTAAGGGGGGATTTTGTTTGTTTTACCTCTTTCTCTTTTGTTTTCTTTCCTCTTTTTCCCCTCTTCTTCGAGGGTGGTATCACTGCAACCTGAGGGCTGGTGCTGTTGGTGGTTAATGTGGGTACCGCAGCCGCCTAATGCTAAACTCCTGGGTGTCGTAGCCCGTCCTCGCTACCGCTCTGTTCTTTCACTTCACCAGTTGATATTGTCTAATTGTGATTTGCCGCATATTTTCCACATAAATTACTTTAATGGACTCTTTGTCTGGGCTGCGCGGCACGGTAGAGAGTGCTGCAAGGTGTCACACGAGCAAGGTTAAAGAAAAGATTGAAAGGACTACAAACTATTGTGTGCGTTGCGGCACCGCTGGCGCTGCAGCGACGCAGGCGCGGGGCAGAGCGAAGGGCTGAGCGCGCAGCCTTGACTCCGCCGCGTCTCACCTGGAGCGTTCAGCTGCGCAGCCCGGCTGGTTTTGTAACGCAGCATTTTCTAACGGCATCTGAGGGGATTTTGTTCAAAACGAGAAACATTAGGAATCTGGAGCGCTGCGGATGGGGTGTGGGGAGAGGTGCTCGAGGCCGGGTGCTTCCTGAGCGGGCTCGAGCTCTGCCCGTCCTGCCAAACCGTCCTGCAGAAAGGGGCCGAGCTCCCCTCGCCCCCACCCGCCTGCAGACCCACAGCTCCTCCGGCCCCGCGAGGATGGGGCCCCTCGCCCGCCCTGCAGCGCTGCGGGGTCCCTGCCACGGCCGCACCCTGACCAGGCCCCGTGCGAAGCTGTCACAGCTGCGAGCACCACAGGCCACACCAGGCATCTCTGAGGGGCCTGCGCTCAGCACCGGCACGTCCAGACCCTCCGGCAGCTGGATCAACCACCCGCGTGAGGCTGTGCCTCCAGCACCCTTCAGCGGGGAGAGGAGGCGCTCGGAGGATGTGCGCGGGAGGGACCAGCCTGGCAGCCGCCAGGGTTTGGTCTCCAGCTCTGGCAGCCCTCACGTGCCCTTAGTGCCCTGGCCACAGGTATCCTGTGGCTGCCAAGCCTTGCCGCTGGGCTCAGGCAGCTCGTGGAGGCTCCTCTGGCACCGGGAGCTTTGCTGCTTGAGCTGCTGTGGGAGAGCTCAGCCCCAACAAACCTCCCCAGCCCCTCGGGTACGGCCCTGGCACCCTGCAAAGGGGGTTCTGCCTCCAGCCTGGGGAGGCAGAGTGATGGCAGCCACCGCTCGGTGTCGTTCCCACGGCCTGTCAGCACCTGCCCTGCCCTGCCCTGCTTGGGGTCGGCCCTGCTGCTCTCCACACGTCGCGCCTCAGCGAGGGGACATGGAGGCAGCGGAGTCACGAGCTCCACGGCAGGCAGCCAGCGTCACCCGGCTGCTGCGGCACGTGAGCTGGTGCCGCTGGCTCACAAGTTCCTCCGGCTGCAGGTGGCTGAAGTTACCTCGGGACTCTTCCAGAAGGGAGCCTGGCAGGCTGGGAGAGGAGCAGCTCCTGTTGGCAACCGGCTGGACGACTTTGTCCAGGAAAGATGGTTTTGATGCATTGCCCTGGCATCCTGCCACTCCTCCTTGGTCAGGGTCTATTTTATTAACATCGCCAAGACTGTAGGTCTAGCGGGATGGGAACGGAGGTCTCCTCTCAATTCATTGACTGGAGCAAATCACTTACGAGGAAGCAATTTCAGCTCCAGGCCTTGGCTTGATGCCAAACCGTGATGGGTCTTAGTCTATTAGTTGCAATGAAATAAACCAGGAGTTGGCCTCTGGCGAGTTTCCTTACACCTGCCTTGGACACCAAGGCTGGACGTGGGGCACTGGCTTGGCGACAGAACGGGGCACACCCGCGGTGCGTTTCTGCAGGTGTGGTTGGACTCGTGTGTCCGCGAAGGAGAAAGAGAAGGATCTTCCCCGGCTGAAGCATCAGCTGCACCAACCGGCAGCAGATGTCCCGGCCAGTCTCAACCAGCTTAGTAAACCCAGCCTGTGTTTCACCCTCCCGTGAGCGGCGGATTGAGGCCAAAGGCACATTCCGCTTCTCGGGGTAGGTCGTTGCTGTGCCTAATTCCAAATTTTTGACCCTTGTACAGTCGAGCTGAAGGAACACAAGGAGAAAAAGTTCTGACTATGTTTTCCAAGGTAGGGAAATTTCTAGTCAGAAAATAAAGTTATGAGTGATGGGGAAAGGAGACGTAGTGGGAATTGTTGCGAGCTGTGACTGTAAGGACCGGTGCCGGGCAGCGGCCGTCGCTGTGCTCCGATCCCCCCCGGCTCTCACGTTCTTGCCGTCTCACTGGATTTCACACATTAAAATGAGATCCCACTCTGGAAAAAGAATCAGGAACTGGATTCTGTTCCCAGCGCTGTACCACACTGTTAACCCATTCATGCCACCTTCTAATGGATCCGTATACCTGGGTACAGGAATATCTTACATTCGAGCTCCTTTATATTTCGCTTGTGATGGTCCATAGACCTTGGGTCTTCTGCTTGGCCGTATGATGAGCTCGACTAAAAAATAAAATAAAGAACCAGAAGTTTCTTCTCTAGTAGGAGCCGCCTTGCTATTTCATAAGCATCCAGTGTGCCCCAGGCTGGAAGGATTAGTGAAGGATTACCGTGCGTGCGCACGTAGCTTATAAAGCTGCTTTCATTGCAAAGTCCAAAAAAAGGATATTAAATTTTTATTAGAAAAATATTTGTTTTTCCTCATTCCTCTTCAAACAGAAGATGAAGTTCCAAGCGTCCTCTTGCTTCGCGGCCACACGTCAGCTCCAGGGAAGGACAAGGAAGGGAATTTCCATCGCTGGTTTTCTTGACCGACATCGCGGCGCGGTGCTTTTGTCTCGCTGCATTTCCAGCTCCACCCTGGCGAGCAGTGCCCTGGACAAGCAGAACTTGGCCCTGCTCAGGGGTAGCTACGGCTGAAGGAGCCGCAGCTCTGCTGTCACTGTTCGTGCCTCCAGGGTTTCAGTAAGCTTGACTCGTCCCCTCCCTACCACGAGTGTTGGGACAGCCTCGCAGCTCCTCGCCTCCTGTGATTTAGCGGTTGTCTGGAAACAAAATATTTATTTCTTTTTACGGCAACTGGGTTTTGTGTGTCGTCTCACAAAGGAATGTCTGAATCACGCAGCTCTCCCAGCTCCAAAGCTTGGCTGAAACTTCACCTGCGCTAAGGGCGTCTCTTGCATCCATCCACCTTTCCCTTTCTGAAACTGGCTGCTTCTCTTGCCAGGGAGCGCAAGCCAGCTCCAGTATCTCCGGGGTTTGGATGCCTTCCCCTATCTCGAGTTAGATCTGTGTATGGCTCAGAGGCAGCAGGAACTCCTGCAACCGCTCCTGGCAGACATAAATCAGGTGCCTGCCTCGACAGCTCTGGCTCTTTCACGGCCTGCGGCAGACGCTCGCGGGGTGGTTTGCAGGGCTCGGGGTCGGGCTAATCCAGCAGCTCCCCCAGAGCCGTGGGACAGGGACAGGCAGGCGTGACCCAATCGGCCACACCAAACCCTTGGCAGGCACGACCCAATCGGCCACACTGAACCCTTGGCCTTCGCTCTTGGCGTGACCCCGGAGGGCAGGCTCCTCGCCGCTCGCCAGGCGCTCAGGGTGTGGGCGCTCGGCCTGCGCGCTCCACCGGGATCTCCATCCAGGCTGCAGGGCCTGCCTGAGATGAGCGCCCAGCAGGGGTTCTGGGGAGAGAAGCCTGATTTTTTGTTCGTCGGGACAGGGCTGGAGGCAGCCGGAGCAGCGGCCGAAGCAGGCCGGGCGGGCTGTGTCTGTCTTCAGGGACAGGGGCGGGGAGGACGGCTCGGCTCGGCTCGGCAAGGCCCGGCTCGGCTCGGCAGGGTTTGGCGGGGTTTGGCAGAGTTTGTTGGGTTCGTTGGGTTTGTTGGGGCTCGGCACGACGCGGCCCCGTGGCAGGAGGGCCGCGGCGCCGCCCGTTCCCATGGCAACGCAACGCTCGCTCGCATACACGGAGCGCGGCTGAAGCCCCGCCCCCTCGCTCCGATGTCCAATCACCGCGCACGCCGGCGGGAGACCGAGCTCCTGTTGGGCAGCGCTGAAGTCAATCACCGCCCCCAACGCGCCGCGAGCTCGCGAGGCCTGCTTGGCGGGAAGGCGAGGAGGCGTTCCCAGAGGCGGCA
>WEIS01088443.1:0-10604 GCA_013389965.1 Todus mexicanus | reverse complement strand
GGGGAGGCGCCGGTGCCGCCGCGGTCGGCGCTCGGCGAGGCGGAGACTGCAGCGCCCGGGGCCGCCGAGCTGCGGGCGGGGCGTGCTCGGGAGCGTCTGTTGGTGGGGACTAACGGGGGGTACCTGGGGGTTCCCCCTCAGCGGGCCCGAAGCTCCTTGCCCGGGCAGCTGCCCTGCTCGGCCCCCAGCACCCCCGAGCCGGTGGGTTCCCGGCTGCGCAGGGCTCGGTGCGGGAGTCGCCTCTGAGCAACGTGCCCGGGCAGGGCCGGGGGTTTGAGCGGAACGACCCGTGAGAGGCCGAGGTGCTGAATGAGACGGGCTCCTGCTTGTCTCGGTCCTGTCTGGCCTCCTGAAGCCGAGACCTCCGCTGATTTCTGCGTCGCACCGAAGCAGGGAGCTGCCTGGGATGAGCCAGGCTCTGGGAGAAAATAACACCGTACTCGGGGAACTAAACACGCAGTTCACTAATTAACTTTCATCCAGGTTCTGTGTGCCCGGAAGGTGCTCCCAGGCCCCTGGCTGTGGTTAGCCGAACCCTTGGGGGTCACCTGGCCACAACCTCTTTGCACCTGAGCATCCTCAGCGAAGAGCTCGGGGCAGACACCGGCACCGCCGGCTTGGGGTGTTCTGTCTGAGAAATCGGCGTAAATTCTTTAGGCCGAGTTTATGTGCGTTTAAAGGTGGTGTAAAAGAAAACAAACACAACCAACAACTTTGATTTTAAATTGCAGATGTGGTTGCTGTGACCGAGAAGCCTCAGAGCAGCTGTTGCCGGGCCCGGCTCGCAGGGACAGCGGCGCTTTTGTGGGACAGAGCTGGACAGGTAAGAGAAAAGCAGCGCCTTAAACTCCTTGTAATTGTAATTTCACTCCAGCTTTTGATTTTAGAGCCTCAGGGGTTTTTTTTTCCATCTCTTTCTAGCCACTTTTTTATTTGATTTACATTTTTACCTTGTGTTTTTATCAGGAATTGTTTTTCCATTACCTATACCGACGGCTTAGATGCACACTTTGAAAAGTGGCTGAGAGGGTCTTGGTATTATCCGTGAATATTTCAGAGAGCGAAATGAAGTTCTTTTGCTGCTACCGGTGCTACACTGATAATGAAATCCAATAAATATTCCCTCATGCTTCACGTGAAAACCCTTGAAGGTGGGTTGACACAAATCATTCCCTTTCCTGTTGATATTTGTGACTAAAATGAGGCTGTAAAGTGCTGCCGAGTGCACCCAGAGAGTCCGCGCTCGCCTTCCATCCAAGCAGAGCAAATGCAATCACCTGTGCGCTTACCCTTTGTGAAGGGTTGGAGCACTTGAAAAGAACTGGATGATTTGCAGACAGATTCTGTCCCAGGCCTCAGAGCGCTGGGAAAGGGCAGGTGGGTTTTTCCCATGTCTGAAAATCAAAACCATTAGGTGCAAATTGGCCTCCCCTGATTCCTCAGTCAGCGCTGATTTGGGGGTAGCTGTGGTCACTGGTGAGGAAAACAAAGCAGCAGGTCTGACTTCAGCGACAGAATCCCCCTTCAGAGAGCCAGAATATTCGTATTCACAGGAGATATTTCTCGGGGAAAAGCCGTGGGTTACGGTGAGAATAACTCTGGTGGAGGTGATGGGAAGTTTGGCTTAATTTTTGGATCGCTTCACTTGTGGGTTTGGGGTGAAGTGGAGCTGGGGAAAATGGAGAAACTCGGCCTTATTAGAGGCATAAAAGCCAGTGACTGTATCTTGGCCAGTGCTCCCGATTTTCCAGGAAGCTGTCTGCTGCACGGAGGTGTATAACCCTAATGGCTTGTTGTATGCCATTAAAAGGTATTGTACACTCATAAAAGAATGACATTTTGATCAATGCTGTTAAAAGAATTACTGTCTTGACACAGAAAAGCTTTCCTGCTGCAAGTTTAAAAATATGCCTTTAAAAGCTTTTTATTGAATACCTTTGCATCCCTCAGAAATGTGCTATTTTGGCACAGGGCTGCTCTGAAGCATTCTGTGTTGTAACGTAAGTGCAAGCCCTTCTGTTTACCGTCGGGAGGGAGGGCGGCAGGCAGGTGTGTTCACTCAACTACTGCCATGGGGGCGAGAGAAAAAGCACCTTGAGCTGCTGGTGTGCAGTCTAAAAATAAGAACCCCTCATTTTCGGAGTCCAAAATCATTTGAAAGCTCTTTTTTTCTGTTTTGCCATTGATTCCTCGCCGTCCCTCTCGCTTTGCTGGAGTGTCCCCGTGGGTGCTGAAGCAGCGTGTTGATGTCGGAGGGGGGCAGGTGGCAGAGAGGAAACCACAGATGTCTGTTGAGGCTGGCTCCTGGCTCATGGGCAGGCGGCTCTGCTGAGAGGAACTCGCTTTGGAGATGTCTGGGTGGTCCTGCTGCGGTTGTACTTCAGGTAGCAGAAGTCTCCCGTTGGTGTTATTAACAGATCTTGTAGCAGAGCTGTTGTTTAATCACAGCCGCTCCAGCAAAGTTGTACCTGGCTGGATGGTGGCTGGAATTACAGCTAAACAGTTCATCACAGTTCAGCTGTGGCTGGCTGACAGCTGCTGTCGGGTGGGAGCCTGAGGAACCCCATCGCTGGGCTGACGGCTGACAAAGCCCACCTCTGTCCCTCGCTCAGGATTTTTGAGAGCCTTCATTAAGTCTGAACAGTTTAAACGCAGGTGTTAAAGCCCTGGTTTGGGAATCGGGAGGCAGGGGTGTGATTCCTCAGCTTTGTTTTGCTCTTTGTGCCCTCACACGTCCCACGTTCCATTCCCTGAGCTTGTGTTTCGGGTCTTCAGATGTTCAGCTGCGTGTGACGTACTAAACAATG
The DNA here is from genome assembly GCA_013389965.1 of Todus mexicanus. Taxonomy (NCBI): domain Eukaryota; kingdom Metazoa; phylum Chordata; class Aves; order Coraciiformes; family Todidae; genus Todus; species Todus mexicanus. The sequence continues at coordinate 7,797 of WEIS01088443.1, read as the reverse complement.
TTGTTGGACAATGGAGGGTTTAGCAGAGAGCACCTGGTGGGATGGCTTTGGATAGAAAGAGATCCCAGGGAGACATGTTCTGGATGCATTTGGTGTGCTCCCTGTCCTGGGGTTGTCAGCAGCTGGGTGGGATCGCAGAGCTTGCTGAGTAGGTTTGGTAACGGGCGAGTAAGATCAGAGCTGTGCTGTACATTGCTTTACAAGGGATGAAAAACGCCGTGGAACTTAGCGCTGGAACCTCATTGCTGAGGAAAACAACATTTATTTGTACACCGTGTAAGTAGCTTCTCTTGAGTACTTTTTTGAGGTAAGTGATTTCTCAGGGAAAAGGAAAGAAATATCTGCAAAGGTTCGAAAGGAGGAAGCTGGAGAGCTTGGATATGCGTTATTGGCACACGAGGGTGTTACCGAACTACGATGAGAGTTCAGATGTGTACCTTCGTAAGCGCTTCCTAATCATCTTTCAGATGCTTGAGGTTTGTCCAGTTTAACCTTTCAGGAAGGTATGAGAAGCTCAAATACTTCCTTACCTCTGTTTCAATTAAACTTACGGTAGCTTTCTAGGGGTGGGGTCTGTTTAACTGTGTGTGTTTATATTCGAGTTCAGCTGTAACTCGCTAGAGCTGATGTCAGAAAAGTTCCAAGCCCTGCTCTGGGCTTTGTTACAGGGTCTGGGAATGGGGTCAATGAGCCAGAGCAGAGGCTGACACGGGGCGGAGAATTTGAACATGGTAGGTGCTCGGAACCTCGAGAAACTTCCTCTGAGGTGCTAATGGTAACTTGAAACGTACGAAAGGATGCAAAGGTTTGTCTTGTTTATTGTATCCTGTGACACGTAGTTTCCCATCAATGGCTCCAGCTCGTTTTCCCATCTTGGGCCAAGACCGGAGCAACTGGTGCTTTAGTAGCCTCTGTTTAAAAAGGAAAATGCATCGCCTGTGCTGCGGGCTGTAGCTCCTTGGGTGATAACTTGCTTATTTGTGAAGTCCTGCCGTCTTCTTCAGGAGATGCTGCAGATTCGTGCCTTTCGCTCGCTCATTCCGTGTTCTTTCCCTTTCTGGTTCAGGTCAGTCCCCAACCCACACAATCTCATATTCTTTAACTATGTGTTTCCTACGGTGCGTTTTGTTGTTTGTTTATTTTTTTTCTCCGGTGGTTTCAATTTGCATCCAGATGCTGTGGGGAAAATCAGAAGGAATTAGAACCTCGCAGAGCAAGCGTTCCCCCGTACCCTTGCTTGTCCTTGGCTGATGAGGCAGAGGGCAGAGAGCCACCAGGCTCCTGCTCTTGATTACTGCCTACGCCAGCCTCCCGGGTCCCTCTTGCCTTCCTGCCACCAGCTGTTGTCTGACTAAGCCTCACCTGTGTAATTTTAGCTTTGGAGGAAATTTGAAAGCAAAATTATCTCCCTAGTCCTATTTACCCACAGTATCTCGCTGAAGCTCCCTGCAAATGTTTTTCTACGCTGACCTTTCGGAGCGCCTGCTTTCAGAACGGGCTTCCAACCTGCGAGCCTGGCTTGGGCTTGTTTTCTTACATTTAGCTATATTAAAAACTACGATCTTTGCTTGACTCTTCTTTGCCAGGCAAACTAAATGGCTTCCTACCACTGATCCTTGTTTTTTATCGCTCTAATCTGTAAATTTGTTCAGTAATCGTCTTGCGCTTTTTTCAGAGCATAGAAAAAACTGCTGAATAACACAGGGTCAAGCTCCTGAAGGTGAAATAAAAGAAACCATTCTCTTTCGTGTTGATATTTAATTGATATAAGCTGGAAACATTTATTTAGTGTTTGGCCTCATCTGCAATTACATTTTGAGGCCTATCAGTCTCTAGCCCACTTGATGTGTCATGTTGATTTTGAGTTTCTTAATCAAATGTCATTTTGCATCATGTCAACTGCCTTAAGAAAATTTGCTCTGTTATTAATTAGCAATAAGCTTATAATTAAAAATCGCGCTAGTTCAAGAACATATTTTCTGAAAATTCACATCATTAATAGTGTGTTACTCTCTGCATTTCTTTCTTGTGCTGGCCGTTCTGCTGCGTTTAGATCGGTGCCAGACAGACAAGATCGTAGTTCCTCAGGTCATCTAAAAACCACACAACAACAGTTTCTCTGTCCTCTCAAACACCCCACGTTTTCCAAAGGGTACAAAAAATGAGCATTAATGGTCCGAGCAGCTCTTCAGACAAGGTCTCCTCTTCTAATCGCCGTGGAAATTGAAACCTAGATCTTAACTCTTCCGCATTTGACCTAGTTCTAGCTGCTCACTTAATTTATAAATGTCCTGGCGGAGTCGTACGACTTCCTGTGGGACTTCGGCTCGCATTAATCCTTTATCAGGATGATGTTTCCTAGAGGTCTTCTGCTTAATAGGCCAGATCGACAGCATTAAATGGTTGATTCTGACCTTGAAGGCCTTGTCACTGATTTTGGCATCTGTGGCTAGATGAAGGTGGGGTAGGAGCTGAGGGTCTAAATCTCTTCAGGTTACGGTTTTGGGTGAATGGCAATGGCTTTATAATTGATTTAATATCTTGATATTAATCTTTGCAGCCGCAAAGTATAGAAATTCAACAAACTTACAGCTAAAACCAAATCTATAGAAATTGATCATGCAAGTAAAGTGTTGTAATCAATCCACCTGGCGCGGAGGCTAATTGTTTGATGCCAATATCTAGATCATATAGTTCTTAGATGTCAGATCGATGGAATTCCTTTAAGGGAACTGGTGGGAATAGATCTTCAGGGATCTACTCGAGGAGGCAGAGGAAGGTAATCCACTGTTTGTGTAGTGACTTTCAAAATCAAACTTCTGTCTTGTGTTTATGGCTGACAGTTGGCACGTGCATAAACACGTAATTTTGCTCACTTTGCACGCGTAAGAAAAGTATGAGGAGAATAAAATGAGAGCAGTAACTGAAGGCTGTGTATCATAGCAGGAGGAACAGAGGGTATCGGAGTAAAATGGTGTCCCTTCATGGAAAGACTTAAGAAAAAAATTGGGAACTCCCCTGGAAAATAAGGTGGGTGATTGATACCTCTTGAATGTCTCTTGGGAATAAACAGATCAATAAAATCAGTAAGATGGAACTAGGAAGGTGGGTGTTTTAGTTCTCACCAAAGTCATGAGAAACACCTTTATACTTGGGGAAAAGGGCATATTCTGAAATCTGGAAAGCTCTTGCTGAGTCTTTCTTATGTTTTGCTCAAGTTTTTGAGGAGTAAATCAACTAATAGCTCAAAGTAAGGGTTGCTTTGAAGTCTGGAACTTTGATTGCAGTGTAAGAATATTTTCTTGTTACGGGCCTTGCCTGAGGAGTAGTATGCACAGGGATGCTTGCGTGAATCGCAAGCTGAAGAAAGATCTAGTTCATTATGCTTTCCTTGTCTTTTAAGAAATGCAGTTTGTAGGATGTTTTCTTTGTAGCTCTAGTGTTTGGGCTATAGGGATTTCAAATCTTTCAGAGGAGAAAAAAGATAGCTTCAAATTCAGTTCAGAGTCTGATATTTGTTTTATTAGTGAAAATTTTTGTCTCCTGTGTTTTCCCCGTTCTAGATAACCTTTTCTTGTCATCTAAGAAATTAATTTCTTTGTTGGAATCATTGCAAGTAAACTTGATAGCAGGAGTGCTGTTATTGAGGCAGCTTACACAGTGATTTGCTAAGTACAGCCTCTTCATATAATGTGAAGCAGAAGTCGATTTATTGACCACTACTGGGATTTCAGGAATCTGTTGAACTACCTGGTTTTTATCCTTCTCATAAAATTCACTATTGAATGTCTTTTTTTTTTTTTCCCTGCTACACTCTTGGAAAGAATTCTCTTTGATATGCAGTCGTACAGTAAGAGCAATCTTTCTGTTAGCTGCTTGTATCTGTACCATAGAGTTGGGCTTTTTAATAAAGTGTACCTAGGCTCATTTAACGTGGCTTACGCGATGGCACCAGACTCTTAATGGTTTTTCCTAAAATACTTTCCCATGCAAGGGGGATGTTGGTGCTTCTCTCTGCTGTGAAAACACTGGCCCTGTGGCTACGCTGCGAGTCCTGTTCATAGAACGTATTTCAGATGGAGCAAAGCGTTACAGAAAAACCAGCTCCGCTGTGAGCACAATTCTGCTCATGTTGCGGTGCACCTCCTCTGTAAAATAGAATCTGCTGCCTTTCTGGAACACTAAGAAAATGTTCAAGTATATACTTTGATTAGTTTGTGCTGTTTGCTGTGTATCCATCACGCTTCTCCACAGCTTTCTGCAGACGCTCTTCTCCAAGGTGTAGGTTAGGAATGAAAACTACTCAATCTCTCTGGTAAAACTCTGTAAAAACAGTTTTAAAAATAGACTCCGGGTGGACTGTACAAAGTGGATTATTGATTGGCGGGAGTGAAGAGAATGCTTTCTGTGAAGTCCTTTTCATTGCTTTAGATTTTATACTAATATCTGGAGGCTTGGGGTGGTACTTGTTTGATTAACAGTCACTAATGGAAAAATCATCTTATCTCCAGTTCACCTGCCGGGTTTCTGACAACTCTCCCTAGCCACGACTGCGTACAGGATACCGGAGCTGATGTTCTTGGGGATGGAAACTGGAATATTTATAGGTTATGGTACATGGTAGCAAAGGCCTCAACAAAAGGCATATTTATCTCCTGCGAGAGACGCGTGACTCGCCGTGTGGTGTCTGCCCACAGCGTGATGCTGCCTGGAGCTGCGGGGTCTGCTATGGAAATGTCCAGAGTGCTGCTGTAGGCATGGAAAGTGAAGAGGCAGGTTAATGTGGAAGAGAACAGTTGCTAGAGTGGGTTAGATTATCACAGCCAGCTGGAGGGGAAGGGGTTGTGTTTGAGTTCTGATGCTACACCCACAGCTGTAACATCTGCCAGCCGAATGCTTAGGTAGGTTGAGCCCACCCAGTTACGCATGATGGTTATTTATGTAATTCACGAAAGGAACAAAATTAGTGTTTTCCAGACTCTCTCCTTATGTTTACCTTAGTCTTGTATTTATTTCAAGGAAACATCTTAGTATTTCTGTTTAACCTGACTACTGGCTTGTGTGAGATTCTTAGCTGACTTGACTAGTCCTAGATTTATTTTTTATTATTTTTCCTGTCAGTTGCAGACTTGCAACAAGACTAAAAGTGGTTCAGGGAACTTGCTAATCAGCGTTAGGCTTCTGCCAGGTTGTGAGGTATGATTATCATGCGCATGGCCAGCTTATTTTAGTTTCCAAAACATTCTTTCCATTTATAATCTAGATGGAAGCTCTGATCTCTGAAGGTGAAAAGCTGGGACATCAATCTGCCTTCACAACTCAGCTCTGCGTTAAGTATTGAACTTCCGTCTGCACGCTGAGCTGTGCCAGTCAGAGCCCCAAACGTTGTGTTTTTCAGTAATGCTTTGTCAGAGCGCTGTCCTCTTCAGAGAGATTGAAATGAGTAATAGTCTTTTGAGGCTATTGGCAAGTGGCTTTCACGGTCCATGGCGGATCTAATGAACTACAGCTGCCTGGTTGGAAAATCCTGCTTTTGATTGTCTGAAAGGACTTCTGAAGTCTCTGCTTGGATTTACTGACTTTCTTAGGAATTATTTTTTTCCCTCACTGAGAAGTGGATGGAGAAACCACTCTTGGAAATTCCTTTAATTCGCATTCACAAACACCAAGTTTAGAACGTGGCGCTTTTGCGCAAGGAGGATTGCAAAGCCGACGTGTTACAGACCCGTAAATGGAAACGCGGCGAGACGTGCCCATCTGCTGTGGAAAGCAGGTGTGTGAATCAACTTCCATGCTCTCAGCTAAGATCCCCCGTGAACAGATATTTAATACTTCCTTTTCATCAGGTGTGATACCACAGGGGCTGCCGTCGGTAGTCGGTATGTGTACCAACAGAAGAGGTTTGTGCCTGACACGAATGCGGCAGCAGGGAAGCTCGGGATCTGCAATTGGGACAGACCTTCAGAGGAGATGGGCAGTCAATGCGCACCCAGTATGCTGAGCTAGTTTGGAAATCTGGCCACTCTTTGTCTTGATGAGAGCGGGGTTGTTTTCTGTGAGGGCTCTTTTGGCTGTTGGGGGGTTCGTTTGTTGGCTTTTTGAGAAACTGGTCAAGAATGTGTGTACGTGTTTGATATAAATATTTTCCCTGTGCTATGTGGAAGATGAGGCAGGAAGCAGTTCCACACACCTACCCATAAAAGTTTGAGGTGAATAGATAACTTTATCCCTATCCCCCTGCATCCTCAGGTATAGAATTGTTTATTCAGCCTGCCAGCTGAAAAGCCTTTCGTTCAAATTTTGGAAGATAGATTTAACTTTCCTGTGACTTGTACAGTTTCAGTTATACATATTACACTCCAGCTTTATTTTTGGTTTGGATAGTGACAGCTTCATTGAACTGGAACTTCATATCCACTTTCCATTTTGTTCTTATTTACGCACCTCTTCTTACGCACTCTGACGTATCTCCTACCTATCCATAGGGATGGATATCTGCTAGTCTGAACTAGTCTTTTTAAATCTTGTCTTTTTAAAACTTCAAAACTTTTAAAACTTGTCCCTTAACTTCGGAACTGAAGTTTTGAGAGAGCGGATCAAGACAGCAATGTTCTTCAGGCAGTGAGTGACAGTGGTATGAACTAATGCATTTTTTTTAATTAGAGGTATATTACTAGGACTTGTAGGTACTTGGACAGGAAATTTGGATGTGAAATGCTGACAATGAACTCCTTAGAAATTGCGTCTCACCTCTGGTGCAGAAAGCACTATCTTACTCCCTTGCTAATTCTGTTTGTAGTGTTTGACACGTGTGCCATTAAACAAGGAATACCAAGCAGCACCTCTGTTTGGGTGATGTGATGGAACCACAGTCAGTGGCTCAGCATTTGTGGCTTTCTTGTTGAGAAAGGAGCAACTGCAGGGTGACTGCGTTTGCAGTTCCAAAGGAGAAATTCTCACCCAGCTGGTGGCTACTGGAAGGTGCCCAGTGCAGAACAAGCCTGCTTTAGTTTTTATAGTGCTTCTAAGACTTCAATACAAAGTTAGATTGCTGAGTTGGAAACAGCGGTGCCCAAGGGCTGCTTACTGCTCTCACCTGTGAGAATCACTCCCTGGAACAATTCTGCCGTTAACTGTTTACCTGGGAACTACTGGCACGTGCAGCCTCAGCGTTATCCCAAGTGCGGGGTCGCTTACCCGGGGTGCAATGAGCCAGTCTCTCACAACGAGACGAGACCCTGTTTCATTGCGAAGCTGCACAGGTTTGGGTGCTGGGTGGTGTCCCACAAGGCCAGCACACTTGGGTAATTTTCAAAGCTGCTTTTATACACTAGGTTACCAACTGGTAACTTGTGAGAACTTCCCAGCACCACTGGCTGGTCAGTAATTTACGTGTGGTTACACATTCACCTCTCTGCACTAGGTGTGCTCTGCGGGGAGGGGTCTTCACCTGGGCCAGGGTCTCCTGCCCTGTGGGTGTGATGTGTTGGGTTTTTTTAGTATTATAATGAGGCTAGTTCACTTAAGGAGAGCACTAATCATTGTTTAGTGACAGCAGAAAACGACATAACCCCAATATAATCTCTAAGTACATACGGTTTATACATTTTCCAGGATGTTTCCTCTTCAAGGGCAGCCAACTCTTGATTAAGAGTTCCTTAACTAATCATTTTGACAACCTCAAGGGTGATCATCCTTGCTCTAGACACCATGTACATATTTATCTCTTACTTTGTACGTGCTAATAATTATCAGATGACTCCACTACATACTTAAGCAATATTTCACAAATCTTTA